>VWZF01004484.1:265244-285497 GCA_013396755.1 Sclerurus mexicanus | reverse complement strand
CCCCTCCTTGGGACCTGCAGCAACCCCTGCTTGGTACCTGCAGCAACCCCTCCTTGGGACCTGCAGCCCGGGACCTCCTGGGAGGCACCACTTCCACCCCAACCAGTGCCCAGAGCCTGGAGCACCCAGGATAAACCCAACCCGCTGCATCCTATTTTTTTTATCCCCGTGGGGACACCCCAGGGTGGGGCAGGATGGTGCAACGGGGACCAGCTGGCCCCACAGGGTTTGGGGATGAGTCACGGCTCAGCCACGGGCTCTCAGTGACATGTGTCCCCAGTGCTGCCACCAGCACCATCCCCACTCCCTGCTGCACATCCCCACTCACCCAGGAGGAGCTTTGCAATCCCAGAAATCCAGTCCTGTCCTGGGCTGACCCCCAGCAGTGTGGGCAGCAGGTGAGGGGAGGATTGTGCACCCAGCTCCGGGGCCCCCAGCATAAGAGGGGCATGGATCTACTGGAGTGAGTCCAGAGGTGACCACGGAGATGCTCCAAGGGCTGGAGCCCCTCTGCTCTGGAGCCAGGCTGGGAGAGCTGGGGGGGCTCACCTGGAGGAGAGAAGGCTCCAGGGAGACCTGAGAGCCCCTTCCAGTGCCTAAAAGGGCTCCAGGAGAGCTGGAGAGGGACTGGGGACAAGGCATGGAGGGACAGCACAAGGGGAATGGCTTCCCACTGCCAGAGGGAAAGAAATTCTTCCCTGGGAGGGTGGGCAGGCCCCAACACAGGGTGCCCAGAGAAGCTGTGGCTGCCCCATCCCTGGAAGTGTCCAAGGCCAGGTTGGACGGGGCTTGGAGCACCCTGGGTTGGTGGAAGGTGTCCCTGCCCATGGGAGGGGGTGGCACTGGATGAACTTTAAGGTCCTTTCCAACCCAAACCATTCCTTGATTCTAAGACCCCTGAGCCATGCCATGGGTCTTGCTCACCCAACTCTGCTGTATGCACATGAAGCCTCCCTTAGTGGATCCCCTCTCCACCCCTGCATGCATTAAATACGTTTTGAAACCCCAAAATCCCATGGACTAAGAAGCCCACACTGCCAGGAGAACATGAATTGGGTTCAAACCTAGACAAGCACATGGACACTTGATGTGGTCAGGGCAGCACAGAATATACAGGGTGACACAGAACTTTGTTGTAAGGTCTGATGGTTGCAGAAGAAACCTTTTGGCATGACCCTATGTGGTGTCACAGCTTGAAAAAGTCCTGTGAGGTGTTTATTTGTTATTTCCCCCTGTATTTTCCATGAGTTTGGGGGGAAAAAGAAGGAGAAAGCTGAAAACAATCTCATGTGAAATGTGGGTTTTTTCCTGTCCACAAATAGCACAGGAGGGGAGAGATTCATGTTAAGTCCTGCAGGTGGGGGATTTTCTGGGTGCTGAGCAGGGCCTGGAACCACGTTACTGTTTTCAGGGTTATACATATTTCTATCCATAACTTGAATAAACACTCTCAGTTGTGCCAGAAAAAATGAGCCATTTTATAAACAAGTTTACATTCCTTTCTATAACACCATAATGAGCCATTTGAGTGTCTGATGTTTGCTATGCCCGGATAAATTGTCATCCTTTGCTGTGACTGTGTTACAAAGACCACCTGGAAAGGCAGGTGAAGCCTCCAAAACTTTCTCCTGCAAAGGAATGGCTCTTACAACACCACCCTGGAGCTCTGGGTCTCCACCACTGTGGCAGTTCTGAAAACTCACTGTGTTTTCACAGAGGCTGCTCTGCTATAAAAGCAGAGGGTGCTCCGTTTTCACAAGAACAAAACAACACCAGTAAGGAAATTAAGTCACCCCAAGCCTTTTACCGCTCTATTATTGAATAATAGTGGGCTCAGAAGACTTAAAAAGTGAGGGAAAAAATTAATTTTTCATTTTCCAGCATTATCCTTCGAATTCCAGAGGTTTTTACGCACTTGGCAGGGAAACCCCATGGGCTGGGTGGCTCAAACTCCTCGAGCCCAGGAAGCACCTCTGGCTCCCGTCAGTGACACGTCCCCTGTGCTGACTCCTGTCACCACCGTGCCTTTTTACCCTCCTCTGGGTGTGGTTTGTTCCTTTGCCTCAAGTGTGGCCTAAGCCAACTGTGCCAACAGGAATGTGGGATGCTTCCAAGCAGCATCCATCGTCTCAAGGCACCGGGAGAATCCGTGCTGCCTGCAACCCACCCGATCCCCAGCAAAAGGGATGCTCCGCTGAAAGCCCTTGGAAAACAATTCCAGGACAAGCCCCGTGCCAGGGGACACTTTTCCCTTAAGAGACCAGGGGCACTGGGGTGCTGCAGCACGTTTCTCCTCTCCAGGTGCCACCACGGTCCCTCGGGTTGGTCCAGACCAGCCAAAGCCACTCAATGTGTGTCACCACAGGTCACCCACAGCAGCAGCAGGGGTGGTGTGGCTGCGTGGGCCAAATGCAAAAGCTGGAGAGGGACTTTGGACAAGGGCCTGGAGGGATAGAACAAGGGGGAATGGCTTCCCACTGACAGAGGGCAGGTTTAGACGGGATATTGGGAAGCAAATCCTCCCTGAGAGGGTGGGCAGGTCCTGGCACAGGGTGCCCAGAGAAGCTGTGGCTGCCCCTGGATCCCTGGAAGTGTCCAAGGCCAGGTTGGACAGGACTTGAAGCAACCTGGGCTGGTGGAAGGTGTCCCTGCCCATGGCAGGAGGTGGGTCTGGATGGGCATTAAGGTCCCTTCCAACCCAAACCACTCCTTGACTCTGTGATTTTAAGCACAGGGCGAATGAGTTCCCTGCCAAGGGAACGATGCTGCCTCGCTGCTTCCTGCCTGCTGGACGCTGCCTGCCTTGAGCAGACCAAGAAGACATTCCCAACCCTCTCCACCCCCTTTCCTGGCAACAGCCAGCCCACTTCTGCTTTGTGATGCACTCTGGGACAAGGACACCCGTGAGCCACGAGCTGTGCCAGCGCTGGGGGATTTACACGGAGCAGAAGGACACGATGCACAACCCTGAGTGTCACAGCCCATTGCAGCAGCACCTTCCGTGGGGTCCCCACCACCACCACGGGTGCTCTGCACCTGCCAAACAAGGCACCAGCCCGGCCACCAGCATCAGAAACCACGTGGAAATTAATTCCATACGATTCACTGAGTTTCGCTGTCCTGGAATTACTGGGACTGTGGCAATTGATGCCCGTGTGCCCACAGCCTGCCTGGGGGTACCTGCTGTGCTGGGGGCAGGGAGGGCACACACAGCCTGGGAGCTGTGAAGTCCTGGGATACTCTCCCCGGCCACGGATGGAAATAGGAGGTTGCAACATCCCACAGCAACGCGCTAACCCCCTCCTGCCTGGAACGGGGGATGCCACCCCATCCCCACCTCCTGCCATCCCGCTGTCCCTGGCAGGGCACTGCTGGAAAGGGGACACTGGGGTGGACGGCGATTTGGGTTTATTTTGGGAGGTTTCGGCAGTGGTGGGGGCTCGAGCAGGCGGGGAAGGGTTAAAGAGGAGACCCTGCACTTGCCCACTGCCCACTGTCTGCACTCCGGTGTCACCCAAAGCCCCTGCTCCTCCCTGCCCGCAGCTCTAATGTCAGGCTTGGAAAAGATCTGAGCTGAGCAGCGAAGGCAGCGAGGGGACAGCGTGGGGCAAGGGAGGAGAGCGTGGGGCTGGAATGATCTGCTGTCCCCCCGGGGTCCCCCAGACTCGGGGGGCACGGTGGGCAGGGATGCAACACCTCTGAGGGATGCCAGGAGAGACACGGGCTGCCATAGGAATCACCAACACAGCACTGGGAGCAGGTCCTAGACCTGCTGCTCCTGTGGGATTTGCAACACCCAAGCAACATCCCAGGGCTGGAGGATGCCTGTTTTCCCATCACAGCCTCTGCACCCCAATACCATGGACCAGCCATCCCGAAAAACCAGAACCAGCATGGGGCACCTGCAGCTGCCACAGCCCTCTGGGTGCTGACCCCCACACCGGCACTCTTTCCCTCCAGCTCCCAAGGGATCCCATTGAAATCCACATGGATGTGGAGAAGGGGGGCACAAGGATGAGCTATTCCCAGGGCTGAAGGAATAGCCAAGGAGGGAGGCAGCTGGACAGGCACAGGCAGAGAGGCTGAGCACCCTTCCCGCTATCTCTGGAGCTGTATCTGGTATCTTTGCCTTCACAATTCCCCAGAGCATCCTCCACTTTCTCCCCCTTCCTCCCCTGCAAAGAAATGACCTCATCAATCCAACCTGCTGAAAACAGAAACGGTGCTCGATGTCTCCTCATGACCTGCTGCTGCTCAGTCTCCTACCCCAAATCCAGCAAATTTCCCTGAGTGAAGCAGGGTTTGACCAACAGGCTCCACAGGGCCCTTTTGTCCTGACCTGGACCCTTCTGCACACGTCAGAAAATAGAAAATGCTATTTAAATATTGGCACAGCAGAGTCAAGGCAGGACTTTGTGCTCCTGAACCAGTTCCTGTAAATATGTTCTTTTCCCTCTCAAACTATGAAAAATCAGACATTTTCCTGGCAAGGACTAGAGGAGGCAGTTCTGGTGCTCACGGCACCAATCCATCCAGGATGTCTCCTGTATAATGGGACTGACTGGGATGTCCTGCTGTCCCCAGGGCTTTATGGAGTTGTTGCCTCCCCAAAGTTCAATCCTCTGCCTGCCACATTCCCAGGCTGATCCCTGACATCTCCATCAGCAGCAGTGTGGGCAGGGGAGGAAATGCTTGTGCTTATCTGCAAACTTCACTCTGCAACTCAGCACCAGCTCGGGGGAGTGAGGGAGCAGTGAGGGATGGGGGGACCAGGGGGGCTGCTTTCCTCTGGACAAACCCCAAAGTGACACAAAGGGTGCACAGTGGTCCCTGCCCACGCAGCGAGTGATGGGAGCTGGCACCGCCTCAGGCACATCACCCAAAAACCGTGCTGAATCCCACCCTGGCACTGCCTGTTTCTCTGTTTCCTGTGGGGGGATCCAAGCCCTGAACCCCACACTGGGCTCATCCTGCCTCCCCAGCACCCCAAAGGCGTTGGCTGTGCCTGTGCGCCTGCAGTGCCCGCGTGTGAACAGGCTCCCACCTCTGTGCCATCCCATCAGTGCCGTGCCAGCACTGCAGAGGGGTCCCACGTTCTCCCCCTCTCCTCACGGGGGTCCCTCCCTGCTCCCCCACGGGGGACAGGGGCCCTGCAGGGACAGGTGCCTTCCCGAAAGGAGACACTACGAAACACCCGCAGACCTTTCCTGCAACCTTGGCTTGGCCAAGCTGGGGTTTATATTTAGATCTCCAGCAGGAGAAGCCAGGAGAAAGGCGACTTGCGACTTTTAAGCCCTGCCTGTAGCTCCCTTGCACCGGCTGGGAAGGTGGCTCAGAAACCAGTTGCCCGTCACGTCCCTGACCCTCCCTTCTCGTCCTGGCACAGGTCAGTGGCCACCGAGGGTCTGTTGGCTGCTGGCACCCTCATCCCCGTGCCCTGCTTGCACCTTTGCCGGGACTTTCTCCTCTCTCCCGGGTTGTTTTCCATGGAGGGGGGTCCAGGAGGTGCCTACAGCCCTAAACACCACCCCAGGGACTGTGGGGGCTGTCCTGCTCCCATCCACCTCCGGCGCTCGGACCACAAAGCCGCAGGCATTGCTCACACCGCTCCAGGCACAGTGAGAATGACAAACCCGGGGACATCCAAGACCCCATAGACCCTGCCCAGTGACCCAGCAGCAGCCCAGGGCTGAACCCAGTACTTACTGTTGGGTGGAGAGAGAGCAAAATCCCAAGGAGAGACCTTTTAGGGCCAGAATTTCCCTCTCCTTCGACTCCTGGAGGCTTTGGCTCAGTGAGTGCCTGTTGGCAGAGCAGCTGCCGCTGCTGTCAGATGGTCATGAGTGAAACCTGAGGACATGCGGGGTCCTTCAGGTAGCCTGGCCCGTCTCAGCTGTGGCATTCGTCCCCCGCCGCGCCAATCACGGGGCTGGCGGTGCCCGCAGCCCCTTCGGCCACATCTCCTGCAGCTCTGGGGGTCCTGCCCCTGGGGACCCCCATGCCCTGTGCCCACCTGGGCCATGTGCCGTGTCCCAGATGTGGAGGTGGCGTTGGCACCAGGTGGCACGTGGGGAGGTGGAGGGGACCCTGGCCAGCACCTCCCCGCCGGTCTCTCCCAGCAGTGACAGGCAACTGGACAGAGCAGCGGGACAACTGCGAGGGCGGGGTGGGGGGCAGTCGGTGCCAACCCCGCTACCAATGTTGTCTCCGGGCCCGTGGCTCTTTGGGAACGTTATTGCCATTGTGCAGCACCCAGCACTGACTGTGGCTCCTCCTCTTGCTTGCAAACGAGGGGTGTCTGTCAGTTTTTTCTCCATCTCCCCCCCGTGCCCACCCTCTTGCACCCACACCACGTTCCTTTGCACACCAGGAGCATCTGGTGGCTGGGACAGCCACAGCCATATGGGGTCACCCTGCTTTGACACTGATAAGTCTCACCCCGCGTCCCTCACTGCACATCCTGCCCATGGGGCCCTTGCTCGTGGGGTCTTTGGGTGCTCCTGACATGCCCAAGCAGCTCTGAGGGTACACAGAGTCCTTGGTGGGCACCCAGATTGAGGGGGAGAGCACAGAGGGGCACCCAGCTTGCAGGGCTCACCCCTTTTGGGGTGCTCAGGGCTGCACTGGGGGTGGACCAACCATCCCAGCACTCAGCCCGATCAGAAGGGGTTCTTCATCTCTCCAACGCCACTGTCTCTGCACCTTCTGCTGCTTGTCTGGTCCCCAAACAACCTGTAGGAACTTTCTAATGTGGCTTCAGCGGAACTGCAGCACTTGACCTTCCCAGCCTGGCATCCCTCACCGGTGCTTTCCCACGGCAATCCCCTTCCCCGCCTCCACCCAGCCACCTCACCAGCATCCTGCACAGTCCATAAAAACAGAGCCAAGACTACAGACCTGAGCACCCAGGGAACTGAGAAGTGAAGTTTCTTGGCTTGATTCTGCTTCTCACTCCATAATTTTCCTTTGCTGCTCAAGGCTGCGTGAAGAAGGCAATGCAGGAGCCCAGGTTTGGTGCTCAGGGAAGAGGTGGTGCAGGATTAGCTCCGTGCAGGGGATGCTGAAACTGTGCTTTGGGAGGCATAACTTTGATTTCTTCAGTTAAAAACCAACCCCAGGGCTCTTCTTGCTGACTTGGAGCCCCCAGCTGGGCTCAGAGTGGAGAAAGCCAAAGGAAGGAGGGAATGAAGAGCCCCATGTCAGATCCCAGGGGATTGCTGCAGGGCAGGGATTGTACCAGGAGCCTTTTGGGAGCTCAGCAGCCCATATCCATGGGAAAAAAGTATCCTTGCACATCCAGGGGTCAGTGGTTTTGGCTGGTGAGGAGAGCAGGGACAGGGAACATCCTCCTGCTGTGACTGCGGGGACTTTCCACTTGCTCCGTTGGTCACAGCAGGAAATGCAGGGGATGTTTGGTGGGTTCCAGCAGCTGCAGCTGCCACCAGAAAGCCTGTGAAAGCTGCAAAGGTCTGGTTTTGCTTTGCCTAGAGCAATCTGGGATGAGGAGTGTGGAAACTCTGGGATGTGGCTCCTGCCCTTCTGGGGGCACCCCAGGGTGCTCAGCCCAGCACTGAGGGAGCACAAGGGCACAGCTCTGCCTGCAAAACCAGCCAAATCCCAACAGGACTGGGACCTTGGGGTTCCCAGAGGTACTCACAACACTAATTGGGTGGGAAAAAACGTGTCCTTGGGGTGACAGGGTGGGATAAAGGCAATGTTGGTCCAGCCTGAGGGATCCTGGGCTCTTTGAGGTGCCCTGGCTTGTGGTGCTGGATGCATCATGGAATCACAGATTCTTGGAATGGTTCAGGTTGGAAGGCACCTCAAAGATCATGTAGCTCCAACCCCCCTGCCATGGGCAGGGACACCTTCTACCAGCCCAGGGTGCTCCAAGCCCTGTCCAACCTGGCCTTGGACACTTCCAGGGATTCAGGGGCAGCCACAGCTTCTCTGGGCACCCTGTGCCAGGGCCTGCCCACCCTCACAGCCAGGAATTCTTTCCCAGTGTCCCATCTAACTTGTCCCTCTGGCATTGAGAAGCCATTCCCCCTTGCCTTGTCAGTCCAGGTCCAGCATCCAAAGTCCCTCTCCAGCTCTCCTGCACTGTGAGCACTGTCCCCACCGTGGGACTGGCAGCATCCCTGGGGCTCTGTGGGACCCCCCTCTGCTGGCCCTGTGCAGAGTCAGAGTTGCCTGCACAGAGAAGGGATGAAACAAGTTGCCCCAGCGAGTGGAGGCATGGCGAGGTGAATTCCCAGAGCTGCAGAGCTGGGAGCATCCTGGAGAAGGGATGAAGGAGCAGCTGCAAGCACAGGGCACCCTCTGCACCCAGGCAGGGTGGCCTGGCAGCCCCGGGAGGAGCAGGGGATGCAGGGAGAGAAAGAAGCATCAGGTAAAGGCACAGCACTCCCAGCCCTATTCCCATCCCCACGGCTGATTAACCCTCTCCTGACCAGGGCTGTCGGGATGGACCTTGGGAGGTCCCAGCGTTTCCCGAAGCCTTGGGATGCACATTCCCGCAAAGAAGTGTAGTCTCTTACCTTAATCCCTGGGTTCCTTCAGGAGCCTGGAGTCACTGGGTGCTGGCACCCCGCGATGAGCCGGGTCCCCCCCCGGCCGTGCCCGTGCCCGTGCCCGTGCGCTCCCGCTGGGGACACGGCGCTCCAGCGCTGACACCCTGATCCGATGTCGGTGCCTGTGGAGGGGCCGCAGTGCCACCCTCCGGCTCCAGGCAAAACACCCCCCTCCTCGGACACCCCTCCAGCCCCGGGGTGGGCACACAGCCCCCCTGGAGCAGGGTGGGGGAATGGGGATAGCAGGCTGGAGAAGGGATGGGGTTCTGCCCACGTTCAGCCTTCCCAAATGCAGAATCAGAATTGTTTGGGTTGGAGAAGACCTCTAACATCGTTGGGGTGTTTAGGAAGAAATCCTTCCCTGGGAGGGTGGGCAGGCCCTGGCACAGGGTGCCCAGAGAAGCTGTGGCTGCCCCAGCCCTGGAAGTGTCCAAGGCCAGGTTGGACGGGGCTTGGAGCACCCTGGGCTGGTGGAAGGTGTCCCTGCCCATGGCAGGGGTGGCACTGGCTGGGCTTTAAGGTCCTTTTCAACCCAAACCCTTTGATGATTCTATGTTTTCTGATCTTATGTGGCTGCAGGGCAAGGTCCACACCAGTGAAAGAGCAAACCCTTTGGGAAACCTTTCCTGCAGGCCAAGGCTGATGCCCATTCCCGGTGGAGGTGGCACATCCCTCCCACACCCACCGCGTGCTCCTGCCCCAATCCATGGAAACCGTGGGGTTCAAAGCCCAGCAAACCTAGGTGGGTCATTTGGGATTCAGGTTTATCACCCAGAATACCCATTTGCAGCTGAAAATAAATGCAAACCCAGTGTTTTTCGAAGCTGTGACATTCCCACTGAGCATTCCCAGCCCTGGCACAATCCACTGCTGCTCCTGCCTCATCACTCCTGGAACATCTTCCTTGCTAAGGATGGTCAGGGATGTCTATTCACCCGTGGTCTCTTCCTGCCTGCAGACAAGCATTTATTTGACAGCTGCCTTGCTCCTCTGGAGGTTTCCTGCTGGATGGACAGGATGCTGCTGGCTCTGGAGGGTTGTTTAATGGAACATCTTCCATCTCACCTCAAATCAGGCCTGGGGCTCTGTTTCCATCTCAACATCTCTTTGTGAGACCAGACAGGATCTCTGGAGATCCTGCAGTCTGGAAAAGGGCCAGCAAGTGGGTTGTATTTAAGGAAGGACATGTGGCAACCCAGGCAGTGTGAGAAGCTCTGCTGAGATCAGGTGGCTCGAGCCTCTGGAGCTTTGGTGTGGCTGGGAGAGGCCAGAAGGTTTGAGAAAGGGTATTTGAGGCTTCTCTCACTCCTGGAGACAAAGCTTGCCAAGGCAGGAGCTCAGTCCTGGAGGAGGAAGGATGATCATGGCAGGGAATAGGGCCAGGCTGTGGTGTGGTGGTGGCAGCTCCAATCCAGAGGGGCCAGGGCATCCCAGCACCTCTGGGACAGCTCATGATGTACCACCTTGTGCTCCTCCTCCATCTCCTCTCCATGGCCACGTCCAGATCTTGGCTGCTTCACTAGGCAGGGAAAAAGCAGATATTCCCACCCTGTGAGGGATTTCCAGGGATTACATTATGGGCAGGGTTTCCACCCTCCATCACCCTCTGTACCAAGTGTGGGTTTGGGGAGCAAATCAACCCTCTGAAAAGCGATGCTGGACTTCAGAACCAGATTTTATTGGCACAAAACTTGCTATGCCTGGAAAACGAGTCCCCACTGAAGCCAGTGAGTCCTGCTCCTTTCAAACTGTCCCATTCCTCAGTGCAAAGGCCCTGGGAAAGCTGGTGGGACAACAGTTGTGGAATATCTACCCCAGCTGAAGAGCATGGGAGAAAGGGAAACATTTTGGAAATCAGGATGGAACTGAGCCATGAGGCCACTGGGGGACTCTTGTAGGGGGTTTTGTCTCTCTCTCTGTATTCTTGTCCCACCCCTAGAATGGCTCCTGGTTGTGTTTGGGCATCTTTCCATCAGGGAAATGACTTTGTACACCGAGGAAGAGGGGGAATAGCCACTGAAAAATGCCTTCAGTGTTGGGACCACATTTTTCAATCATGTGCAAATGAAAAACAAGAGCGATCCTTAGTGAAATGATATTTGTGTTTCTGCCTGGTCTCAGGGCAGGACAATGGAGAAACTCTGCCTAAAACTCTGACCAAACCCCAAAGAGAGCTTTGGGTGGGTGAGACACTCTCATGGGGACAAGAGCCACAAGCACCCAAGCAGGCAGAGCCTTTCCTACGGCCATTCACACCACCCTCTGAGGATACCAGACCCAGAACCTCCAAAATCCATTTTTTTAGGCTTTTTAGGACTGTTCATGGAGCTGCACCTCCACCACCACCACCTCGAGGAGGTGTTTCCCCCTGAACGCCGTCCTCGTTATGCTGTGAAGTCCTGGGTCGCCAGGTTGAAGACGTTGCTCTCCATGGATGACTGCCACTTGCCCCAGTTCCTCCTGACCTCAGCCTGGACCTGAACCAACACCACAGGTGGTGCTGGCACCCAGGGACACTTGCCAGCGCCCAAGGGAGGGGCAGGAGCTGCTCCCAGGGCTCTATGGGGATTTGGGGTGCAGGAGGGTGGGGGGCCCCCATGGTGCTCATGTGTGCACACAAGTGCGGGTTTGGTGCACCCTCCGGGCTCTCTGTGTGCCCACGTGGCTGTGGTGCCCAGGGATGGGTGCTGGGGGGCACACTCACCTCTCCATTCAGGAAGCAGTAGAGCAGAGCCACCAGGAACCCCTGAGAAGGACAGGAAGGGCAGGTTTCACCCAAAGAAAGTGGCTGGACCCCTCTGTGCTCACGTGCTGCCTGCATTTATGCCCTCCCACACCTCTTACCCTGTGCCACGGGCAACAGGAGATTGGGCAAGTTGTTCCCCAGGCCACAACCCTGGGGTTTGAGGGGTGCCTGGGGCACAGCCCTCTCCTGAAAGAACACAAAGGCCCAGAAGGACATCCCAAGGGCTGCTGGTGTGGTCTTGGGATGGGATGGGGTGGGCACAGGGTTGGGTACAGGGGGAACTTTGCCTGCCCACCTCCCCCAGCCTGCACCTGGTAAGAGCCGAGGACCAGCTCGAAGTACAGCCGGGCGTCCACGCCGACGTGCTCGGGGAAGAGAGCAAACACCACGTAGTGCACCCCAAAGAGAGGGATGAGGAGCAGCGTGGACTTGGTCAACCTCCTGCAGAGAGTGGGGGCATGAATGCAAGCCTAGGTGGTCCTGCTGCCCCATGAGACCTTCCCAAGAGCTTGGTTTTAACCCCAAGTAGGCTCTCCATGAAAGGAAGGTCTTAGAGGCTCCTAGATGTTCCTCCTCTATGCTCCTCCAGGGAGAGGTCCCTGCTGCCCTGGGACCCCCAGACACCAGGGTGAGGAGAGCCCTCCCTTTGTGGCCCTTACATGTACTGCTGCTTGTAGTTTTTGCTGATGTCTGGGGACCGGATCTTCTGTGCCAACATCCTGGTGACATTGAGGAAGATGAGGAAGTTCACCTGCCACGGAAAGCCGTGTCTTAGGCTCTGCATGGCCCCCCTCTTGGTTTGCCCTCTCCATGTGGGACCCCCAGCTCTGGGGCTGGGATTCTCAGGGGACATACTCACAAATATGGCCAGGAGGATGGGAGCCTTGATCACCCACCAGTACAGGCTGGTGTAGTCATCCCAGCACCTACGGGAGAGGAGAAATGGCTCTGGCACCCACTTGGACACTTGTAGCTCAAGTGGCACTCTGCCACCCCTTTGATCAGACCCTGTCCCCTTTGCACACCATCCCTTGCCACAGGATTCACCAGAAAACTGAAATAGCATTAAAATAAAGCCCTGGCCCAGTTCTCCCTTCCTGGGCCTCCCATGCAAGGGGTTCATCCCCCAGGACTTGGATGTTGGGCACGTGGCTGAGCTGGCCTGGAGAACGATGAGAGGTGTCTCCTACCCATGGTTGTCGTACTGCAGCCTGGTGACCACCCACACAGCGACTGTGACCATGGGCACACCTGCAAGGACAGGACAGGCAGGGATGTGGAGTCACCCCAGTGCCCCATGTCACCCCTCCCTCCGTTATCCCCAAAGCCACGTGCCCAGGTCAGGTCTGGGCCCCTGGATGTGGCAGGAAGGTGACAGCCTTTCTACCTTCTCCAGGTTTAACAGGAGATGGTGCCCACTGATGGTGATGTCTGCCCATGTGTCACCACCAGGCCACCCTCCTGCTCCTCTGTGTGCTCTTACATCCAGCCTGGGCACCTGGGATGGGTGTTTCCAGTCCAGGTGGGTGTGAGTAGAAGGGAGGACCTGTCCTGGATCAGGCCATGCTTCCCAACCAGCTCCAGGGGCTGGCAGGTGCCCCAGCAAGCACAAAGCCATGCAGAGAGATTTGGGGGTGAGGGGGACCTGCTGAGAGCAGCCAAAGGGCCTATCATGCCTGGGGACCTCTGGCCAGGTGTGCCTCAGAGCAGGTGGTCCCTGAAGGTGGTTCCTGGCCCAGGTCTGTCAGTGGGGCCCCACTGGAGGGGCTGATGGCCCCGCACTCACCCCAGCCGATGAGGATGTACCACCAGATGTACCTCCTGTCGGAGGTGAAGGTGAGCAGCAGCAGGGTCTGCAGGTACAGCCCCTCCACCAGCAGCCAGTAGAAGTTGGCCAGGACCGAGTACTGGAAGAAGGCGATGGCAGCTTTGCAGTTCACCTGTGAGGAGGAGGAAGGCTCAGAGCACTAGATGGCATCAGACCCTGTCCTGGGGGCACAGAGGATGGTCTCCTTCCTGTCCATCCCCACAAGGAGACCTGTGATGACCTTTCAGTGCAGCCCCAGGGATTCTGCACCGATCCCACACGTCACCTGCCCCAGATTCCGCTCTGCCTGTGCAACATGGGCAGATGACCGTGGGCTGGTTTAGTAGGACCTTTAGAAACCCATGTCTGTGGTTGTGGCCATGGTGCCCACAGTGTTGTATCTGCACACGGGGGTGTCTGTTTTGACTGAGAACCCCAAATCTGCACATGCAGCAGTGCCAGGTGTGTCTGCACGTACCTGGTGCTGCTGAGGTTGTGCTGAGCTTCAGCCCTGCTGGGACACTGAGACCGGGGAGTCTTGAGAGCAGGACACCCTCTCTGCACACAGGGCCCATGCAGAAATGCTGTTGTGGACCTCCCAAAGCCCTCCCAAGCCAGACTTTCCTCTCCAGGCTCACAGCCCCTCTCTCTCTCCTCTTTGTAGTGCCAAATCCATTCCAAACCCACCCAAACCCTTCCAGATGAGCTCATGTTGCCCTCCCTGCACCGTGCCCGGGCTGGGACTCGGTGTCTTACTGTCGACATCGTGCAGTGGTCGACGGAGTCATCTGAGAAGAGAACGGTGTCCTTGACAAACACAGCAGTCCCACGCAGGATGAAGGAGCTGAAGAAGTGGATATGGATGGAGTTCCTGGTGCAGTGCAGCTTCCTATGGGATGTAGAGATGTGCTGTGCCCAGGGAGGAGCAGAGAGAGCCAAGGGGCATCTCCTTTGGTATCCCTTTCCCTGGCTGGAGCCCAGCCCAAGGACCATGTGTCAGTGACGGTCAAGCACAAAGCCCTGGAGAAGGTTTTCCTGGTCCGAAATCAGGAAGGGCAGAATTGTGCTGTGCTTGAGGGTGCTGCCCAGGGACAAGGTGTGCTGGGGAACATCCTCAGCCACCTCCAGAGGGTGTAAATCTGCAGCACAGCAAGGTCTGCAAAAGCAAAGCTTCAAAGGGCCACCTGAGGGTTTAAAGTCTGTGTGTCAACAGACAGCTGGCTGTTCCTCTCATGCCTCCCTGGTTTTCCATGTTGGCAGGGATGGAGTTTGGCTGCTCAGGGAGGGGAGAGGCTGAGGGCAGCTGTGTTCCTTCAGCTGCAGCCCATGGAGCAGCCAGGTCAGAGCCCTACCTGAAGCAGGAGAAGATGCCGATGGCCAGGAACAGGGCTGCCAGGGAGGTGGAGTAGCCACAGGTGTAAAGCACCTTCATGGTGACAAAATAGCCTTTCTGGAAGGGAAAGTACCAGTGGAGTGAGGGGACATGGACTGGGAGGTGCTGGTTTGTGATGGCAGGGAGGTGACGGGGTGATGCCCCAGCCCTTGCCCAGGTCTCTCCAGGCATCCCAGCAACAAGGATGAGGCTAAATGAGATAAATCCAGGAGCACCTTCATGTTTCTTTGCTCACCAGTGTGGGTTAGGGTGGGGTAGGGTGATGTGGCATAGGGTGATGTGGGGTTGGTGATGTGGGGTGGGTGATGTGGGAAGGGTGATGTGGGGACGCGGATGTGAGGAGGGTGATGCTGCAGTGGGTGCCCCACAGCCCCCCGGGGTGACCCATTTGCCTTGGCTTCAGTGTCGTTGTTGCTGCCAAGGGCCTCCAGCTCGCAGGCGCTGTGGTAGGGAGGGCTGGGCAGGCTCCATCCCGACTCGGTGCAGTTCCTCTGGATCAGCACTGCAGCAACAAGAAGGGACCTCACGAGAGCCACAGGCATCCCCTGTGCATCAGCACCCCCAAAATGTCCAGCCTGGGACAGCACCAGCACCCCAGGTGAGACAACAGCATGGTACCTGAGTGACCTGGCTGCCCCATCCCTCCCGGATCACATCACTGCCCTCCTGGAGGTACCAGGGCAACTTAGGGCAGGGTGTGAAAGCAGCCATGAATCCCCACTGAGGGAGGCAGTTTAGGCTAGAAAACCTTCTTATTCATCTTGCGAGGCCTTCATCAAGCCTGTCCCGAGCTGTTCCTGCCCTAAAGGAAGTGTTTACCACCCTCCATCTCCTTTCCAATTATGCTCAGTGCTTGGATGCTGGGGGGACTGATTGGGTGCTCTCCTTCACACCCCGCTGTCTCCAAGGGAGATGGAGGCAGCAGCTCCCCTGGCAGCAATTCCCACCCTGGGAGAGCACCTGACCTTGAAATCCTCATCATCCTCCACTGCATTTTTCATCTTGGAGTGATACTGAGCAGGTGAGGAGCATTTGGCTGGTGTGTGGATGGGGAAAGGAGGGCATCGAGCAACAAAGGGACTTGTCCTGGTGTCACCCAGCTGAAGGATGAGGTCCCCAAGAGCTCTACCCACAAGGTACTGAGTGATGAAAGGATTTGGGGGCTTCCTTAGTGTGGCAACACCCTGCACCCCTGCTTTTGCCTGTGCCCTGCTTGGATTACAATATATACCAAGGAGATATATTTTGGAGAGACAGGACAGGTGAGATGAGAGGGGAAGGGCTGGGGTGGCACAGAAGCCCCTGGCAGGGTGGGTGGGCGCAGCTCAGCCCTCCATCCCATGGGATGAACGATCCGGGCCGGATTCGGAGCACAGCACCTTTGGACTTCTTGAAGACGTGGAGGATGTCGGGGCAGGCGATGGCTCGGGACTGGCCCGCGGGCACGGCTGCCCAGCAGCTCACCCCGTCCCACTCGGTGAGGCAGCCTGGGGAGGGATGGCAGAGTTAGTGCCAGGGAGAAGGGACGTGCCAGGGGGACACACGGAGCCCCCTGGCCCCTGGTACAGCCGAGGTGACGCACAGAGCCCCCAGCACAGCCCAGGGGGGACACAGAGATGCCCGTACAGCCGAGGGGACACATGGAACACCCCAGAACAGCCAAGGGGACACACAGAGACCCTGGTACAGCCGAGGGGACACACAGAGAGCCTGGTACAGCCCAGGGGACACACAGAGTCCCTGGCACAGCCCAGGGGACACACAGAGCCCCCGGTACAGCTGAGGGGACACACAGAGCCCCCGGCACAGCCCAGGGGGCACACAGAGCCCCCAAAATAGCTGAGGGGACACACAGAGCCCCCGGCACAGCCCAGGGGACACACAGAGCCCCCGGTATAGCCCAGGGGACACACAGAGCCCCCAGCACAGCCCAGGGGACACTCGCAGCCCCCAGGGCAGCTCCGCGGGTGTAACGGGAGAGCGGAGCCGTCACCCGATCCCCGGGCCATGCCGTACCCCCGCAGGAATCAGGAGCATCCCGGCTCCAGTCCTGGCAACAACCTCCCCCGGCGCTCAGATCTCCTTTTAGCCCCGCCGTGAGACGGGACCTGGTATTTCCTGGGGTTACATCGGAGCGCAGCTCCTGCGGGGAGATCCTGGGGATGAGGGATGGGCTGGGAATTGCCTGTGGGTTCTAAAATAATGCAGGTTTATGCTGTATTTTTGCACCCAGCAGCCGTGGAGGCTCAGCTTGTGTCTCCGGAGGACAGGGCAAAGCCCTGCAAGACTTGCGAACAGTGATCAGCTTAAACATGCTTTGCTTTTGTCTCCAGCATCAAATTCCTCTTTAAATTCTCCTGAACTGCCTCGGAAATAAGCACGGCCGAGCAGACTCAGGGACTTGAAGAATTAGTGCTGCAGCACCCCAGGATGAGACACAGACATCACATTCCAGGACAGCTCTTCTCCTTGTACATCTACATTATTAACCTCGCAGATATACTTTATTAACCTGGAGCTCCATCTATTCCCAGCCAGGGAATGTGGACTCAGACAAGACTAATTAGTTTTCTCTGATTTCAGCAGAGCAGACTGTGGGTATGTGGCCAGACTGGCAGGGCTTTGGAGAGCTGGCAGTGGGATGCCAAGGTATGGCTTAATTTTTGTTCTGGAGGACCAGTGGTCGTGGCTACCAGGACTGTCATTGAGAATGGTTTCCTCATTTTTGGGGGTCACAGAATCATGGAATGGTTTGCGTTGGAAGGGGCATTAAAGCCCACCCAGTGCCACCCCCTGCCATGGGTAGGGACACCTTCCACTAGACCAGGCTGAACTCCCAGGGATTGGGCAGGCACAGCTTCTCTACCCAACCTGTGCCAGGGCCTGCCCACCCTCCCAAGGAGGAATTCCTTCCCAATATCCCATCTATCCCTGCCCTCTGGCAGTGGGAAGCCATTCCCCCTTGTCCTGTCCCTCCATGCCTTGTCCCAAGTCCCTCTCCAGCTCTCCTGGAGCCCCTTTAGGCACTGGGAGGGACTCTGAGGTCTCCCTGGAGCCTTCTCTTCTCCAGGTGAGCCCCCTCAGCTCTCCCAGCCTGGCTCCAGAGCAGAGGGGCTCCAGCCTTTGGAGCATCTTCCTGGCCCTCTCTGGAATTTATAGCACCCGTAGTCCAGAGGAGGCCATGGAAATGATCCAAGGAATGGAAGAACCCTGCTATGAGGAAAGGCTGAGAGAGCTGGGGATGTTTGGCCCGGAGAGGAGAAGTCTCTGGGGAGATCTTGGAGCACCTCCCACCACGTCCAGAGGATCTGAGCCTTTCCTCCACATTGTCACTTCATGTCATGCTCTCCACAAAATCCCCACTGGCACAAGGAAGGGGGAAGGGATAAATTCAGCTCAGGTGGTCAGCAGAGACGGCAGCTGAGCAGGAAACCCGGGATTAAATCCTGATTTTAATTATGTATTCATGCTTCTTGGTTATTTTCCTACAGTGAGATTCCTTCCCCTGGGCTGGCACAAAATGGGCTGCAAAATGGACCTTTTCCAATCAACTTGGCTTTTCTCTGCTAAGCTGGATGATATGTTACATCTCTGCAGTTATTTAAGCAATTATGCACCTTTACACGCATTTATTGAGAAGTTTAATTTTTACATTGGTTTTAGATGAAACTCGTTGAGTGACGCATTTCTTATTCTCCAGGTGATAAATTTTGCCCAGAAAATGGGGTTTGCTGCCATTGGATGGAAACTGAAATGCAATTTTAAAAAAACAGGTACAAAAGCAGCACTTAAAACAGTTTTTCAATCAGTTAATTGGTTTAAAAGTCCCAGATACGTAAAAATTAAGGTGCTCAGAACACGTTTTGCATTAAAAGAAGCTGAGTTAGGAAGGCAAGAAGATGGGAAGTGGTGACAGGCACACAATGTGACCCTGGTGCTGGTGGCCTGGCATCAGTGCAGGGAGGATGGAGGGGGAAGGAGGCTCTGCCTGGGGCATGGACAACCCTGGCAGTGCCATAGGCCATAAATTGTCCCCTGTGAGGATGGGCAGGCACTGGCACAGTTGCCCAGAGAAGCTGGGGCTGCCCCTGGATCCCTGGAAGTGTCCAAGGCCAGGTTGGACGGGGCTTGGAGCACCCTGGGCTGGTGGAAGGTGTCCCTGCCCATGGCAGGGGTGGCACTGGATGAGTTTTAAGTTCCTTTCCAACCCAAAGCATTCCGTGAGTCTATAAATCTGCCAGGACTGAGTCCCTGCAGTTGTTTGTGTCCCTCAGCCCACCCATAACCCCTGACTGCAGTCTCAGCCCCCCTCTCTCCCTGCAGCAGCATTTTTAAGGCTCTCCGGGGATTCTCCTTGCCTTGGTGCTGCTTTCCATTTTCCTGAAAATACCTGCTTCTCCACATCCATGTGAGCTCTGCAACCCCCTCCCATGGGTCGCCCTCCAAAGACCTCTCAGTAAATCCTGAAGGATGTGATCCTGGGGCGCTCACCCTCCTGCCTGGGGGTTCCTGGTGGGGCTGGTGCTTGGCTCTCGCTCCTGATAATCTCCAGACATTCCACTTCTCGCTTTTGGAAATAGAGGATGGCGGAGCAGTCAGGATGTGTCCCTTGCACCTTGGAAAGAGGAAAGGGCAGGCAGTAGAATCACAGAATCATGGAATGGTTTGGCTTGGCAGCGACCCTAAAGCCCACCCAGTTCTGCCCCGTGCCATGGGCAGGGACACTTTCCACTAGACCAGTGGGATGCTGGGCATTAACAGGCAGATTCCAGCCCAAATCCCCTATTTCTGCTGCAGCCGCCCCCGGAGCACCAGCTATGGAACTGTGCTCTGGACTCTGACATTTCCTCCACCTTCTGCTGTTTGCCATGTGAACACCTCAAAGAACCACTGCAATCATTTCTAATTCCCTCTGAGAGCTTGTGATGCCTCAGGACGCTGCTCCACCACAACACCACATCCATGTGCAGCCGAGTTTATGGGTGGAGAGCCCGGCCCCGCTGGCGGGGCCAAGACCAGCCCGTTCCAAACCTCAGCAAGGAAACCGTGTCATTAGAGATTCACAAAAACCACCTTTCTGGGCACGGCTAATCCTTCCCTGGGGTTTGTTCATGTGCAGGCTGGTGTGTTTTAGTTGGAGGCACTGGCAGCAGCCATCGGAGTTCACCCTTCTCCTGTTCTCCAGCTCTTCGGGAGATGCTGGAAAACAGGCACAGTGACCTCCTTAAAGCTGTGGGGTTTCCTAGCAGAAGTGATGAAACACCAAGGACTGTGTCCTGACCCTACAGATCCCCAAAATGCGCGGGATGTAGTGGCTCTGTGTCCAGGGTTGAACTGCCTAGGAATCCCTGCTTTTGGGATTTGCCTTCTTCCAGCTGGAGAGCTGGGAGATTGAGGCTGAACTGAGAGCAGGCCACAAATTTTGCACATCTGTTCTCAAGTATCTGTGCCCATTCTGGTGTATCTGTGCCCATTCATATGCATCCATGCCCACTCCTAAGCACTTNCTCTGTGTCCAGGGTTGAACTGCCTAGGAATCCCTGCTTTTGGGATTTGCCTTCTTCCAGCTGGAGAGCTGGGAGATTGAGGCTGAACTGAGAGCAGGCCACAAAGTTTGCACATCTGTTCTCAAGTATCTGTGCCCATTCTGGTGTATCTGTGCCCATTCATATGCATCCATGCCCACTCCTAAGCACTTGTGCCCACAATGGGATGCCCTTCCCTTCCCTTCCCT
>VWZF01004484.1:202763-255540 GCA_013396755.1 Sclerurus mexicanus | reverse complement strand
CTGTCCCCTCTCCCTGTGACCACCCCTTGTCCCCTCTCCCTGCCACCACCCCCTGTCCCCTCTCCTCCCCGGCTGCCCCTCTGACAGGGCACTAAACTAAACCCGGCGCGGGCAATCCCGGGGTTTTCCTTCCCCTCCTGCCTTTCAGCTCCGACCCGTGGGATGCCCCCAGGGAGCCGTGCCCGTGTCCCAGCAGCCCGTGATGATCCTCCAGCACCTGCCCGGCCCCGGGGCTGTCCTGGCCCCCGCCGCGGGACCCCCGCCCGTCCGCGGAGGTGCGTGATGGGACCGGTGCTAGAGGTCAGCGCTAAACCCAGCTTAACTTCATCCTCTTCTCTTTTTCCCAGCCTGTTCCCGGCGCAGGGCAGGCAGGGGGGCTGTGCCCACCCTCCGCAGCCTCTCAGGAGCAGCCACAGCACCCCTGGACGGCTGCCTGGCCCCCTGGGGTGTGATTTTGGGGGGGTTTAACAACCCTGAAGGCTGGGCTGGCTTTGGATGCACCAGGATGCTCCCAGGGATTGGTTTTGGGCTGTTTTTTGCAATCCATCTGTTTTTGTTCTCCAAAACCCCATTTCATGTGGGCATAGGGGGCATCACCAGGGAAAGCCAGGGTGACATGGGCTCCTTGGTCATGTAAGATGAGACCAAGAGGGACATGTCCAGCTCTGGAGCCCATGGGATGTGCAGGCAGGATGTGCAACTGTCCATGGGGACTTCACCAACCTTGTGCCACCCAGGATCCTGCAGCCTGGGCTGGTGGGACCCAACAGCAGAGACAGGGGGGCTTGTGGTCTCTGGGGACAAGCCATGGACAAAGCTGTGCCATGTTGTGGGGAGGAGAAAGGTTGAACTGTTGTTAAAAATACGTGGAGGAAAGATGATACTGAAAATTGGTATAGAAAGAAAACAGAGACCCAGCCTGGCCCCTCAGAGCCCCGGGGATGGGTGGGATCCATTCAGAGCTGCCAGAACTTCGTGTCCTCCCGCCCTGGTTCAGTGCCTGGCTGCTGGCACACTCCTTCCTTCCAGCTCCAGCTCTGGCCACCTCCCAGGCGGTGCTGGGATGCTCCTTGCTGGAGGGGCACTCACCTCCTGGCTGTCCTGGGAGCCCATCCCTGCAGCTCTGAGGTGTTTGAGGACCTGGCACAAGGCGCACAGGGATGCCCAAACCCTTTCTTTACCCAGGCTCCAGCTAACAGGGACTCACAGGTCACAAAATCATGGAATCCCAGGATGGTTTGGGTTGGAAGAGACCTTAAAGCTCATCCAGTTTCAACCCCCTGCCATGGGCAGGGACACCTTCCACTAGGCCAGGTTGCTCCAAGCCTGTCCAAACTTCCACCTTCTTTGGGCAGGTTTCATGCACAAAGCCAGCAGGATCTGAGGGGGAGCCCCTCTGGCAGATTTACAGGTATTTGCCAGAGGAATTTCACACCTGCAGCAAATGGAGGTGTTTTACTGGGGATGCAGAGCCAGACTCTGTGTTTGCTCTGCAGTTGGACTGACCTCAGCCAAGGGCCCGTCCAGCCAAGGGGACCGGGATGCTGATCTGCACATGCACAGCTGCTCTGGGTCCCAGATCCTCCTGTGGAGCCAGGCAGGGGCTGAGGAGGCACCAAGCCTGCTCTTGTCCCAGCCCCAGGTCCTGGGGATGGAGATGGGAATCCTGTGGATCATCCCCCATGGCCCAGCCCCAGCTCCCCCCTCCTTCGGGGGTCTCTGAGCTCCCTGTGTGTGACATGGCACAGAGCAGAGCTGGCCCTGGTGTGCTCCCATGCAGTGCCACCCCAAGGACACCAGCTGGTGCCAAGGCAGAGGCTTTGCCAAGCCATGGAGTGCTGCCAGGGCTGGAGCAATTCTCCTCCAAATGGGTGGAAAGTCTGGTGCCTCCAGCACCACTAATCACCCTTGTGAGCAGCCTCCGAGCCAGACCAGATGTTTAATCGCATTTGCAAAGAAGAAAAGGCTGAAATATGGCTATTTTAAAGCTTTATCCAAGCAAAAGAATTTTTAAATGCCACATGGGCCTTCCAAATTGAGGTGGGGGAAGTCTGGCTTTGCTCCCACTGCTTGGGAACAGGGACGAGCCTTGGTGCCGCCCCATCCCAGGCACTCGTCCCATGGCTGTGCTTCTCCTGCCCTTGCTCTGATGCCTCTCTGACGCAGAACCTTCCGCTTTCTGGCAGATTTAATTGAGTTGATGATGATTCAAAACTCCCAAATGCACCAGGTGGTGATGAACAGCCTGGCTGTGTCAGCACTGACGTCCTTCGGCTTTGGGCCATCCCAAACCGCTGCCCAGGTAAGGGCCAGAGGTGCTGGGTGGGCAAAGGGACCAAAGGAGCAAAGAGGTGGGCAAAGGGACCTTTCCAGGGTTGCTCAGGAGAGCAGAATGACCATGTCCCCCCACTCCGGCACAGCGTGGGACCCCTCCAGGTGCAGAGGCTGGGTGGTCTCAGCCCAGCTCAGTGCAGGCTCTGCAACCCCGTGGGGTTTTGGGGGCTCTTTGTGCTGGTTTGACCCTCAGCTCTGCCAGCACAGATGACATCCAGGCTGCTGGGAGGTGGTTTAGCCCAGCTGGGAAGAGCCACAACCCTCCCTGTGTGCTCATCAGGCGGGATGGCTCTGCAAGGGCTGTCATTTAAAAGTCCCTCTCGAACCAAAATCGTATTAAATATTTCATCTCCTTGGGGGGAAACAATGGTGCTTTCTGGGTGGGGGTGAGAGCTGGGCTCTGGGCAGCTGCTGTGCTCGCTGCCAGCTGGCACCCCTAGGCATTCACCCCCCTCCCTGCCCTCCCAGTGCCCACCAGTGCAGTGCTGGCCCAGACCGGACCCTGCCTGCTGCGGGATAAAAAAAGGCTCTTCCCAGCAGCATTTCAAGGTCCCGTCTGTGGGGCTGCCACCCCGTCCATGTCCCCACAAGCTGGGTTCCCACGCTGGCTGCCCGTGGGGCTCTGTGTGGGGCCAAGCCCACCCAGCCGGACTCTGGGATCAGCCAAGTGAGGCTCCGTGGGAACTCCCTCGCTGGAGCTTTGGGAGCAGAGCCCCAGGGATCCCAGGAGCCTGGCACAGCGCTGCCCTTTGTTCCTCCCCGCAGGTGCTGGCGGTGCCTTTGCAGACTGAAGAGGAGGAGGAGGAGGCTGTGGTTTTCCACCATCACTACATCCCTTACCCAGGCCCTGTTCCCATCCCGGTGTGGCCGGACCCGAGGCAGGATCGAGGTCCGGCCGTGCGGTTCTTGGGCTCCTTAGCTGAGGATGAGGCGTGAGTAGCCAGGCTGGGGCTTTGGTGCCACCTGGTCCCTACCATCCCTGGGGTAACAAGGCTTCCAGCACAAGCTGGGGCACGAAGGGATCATCAATCCAGCATTTATTTGTCCTTGCTCCTCTCCAGCAGTGCCGTGCCCCCTCCTCCACCCCCCAGTGCCACTGGGACGGTGGGACCCAACGTCCCACCAGCAGCAGGTAAGGGCATGTTGTGCCCATGTCCCTAAGCCAGGAACATGTTTCCCGTCCTCGATCAGCCAGGCAGCCCCCGCCCAAGGCTGAGCCCTCCCTGGTCCCTGTATCCATCTGATCCCAGGGGTGGACATCCCTTGCACATCCTCCAGCTCCAGCTTTTCTCCACAGAATACTACAACGTGGTGCAGGAGATGCTGTGAGCTCCATGCTTCGCGAGATGGCTTCTCCAGCACATCCCAGCCCTTGATCCCAGAAGACCCTGGATGGGTGCTTCAGGATACCAATCGTTTTGGGGTGGTTTCCTCCCCCTGAGCCACCCCAAGGCAGTGGGTGTCACGAAGCCTGTCACCCAACCCCAGGTGACATCCCAATCCCCATGTCTGCATCCATGAGAACTCAGTGGCACAGGCTGTGCCGTGTCCCTGTGGGTGGGGAGAGGGGGGGATGTTCCCAACCCAGGTGGTTCCCAGTCTTCATTAGTCCCTTCAGATCTCAATGCAACACATTGCCTGTAATTAATTTGCTTTGTTAAGAAAGCGCCCTGCTGTCACTAATTAAGTATCTGTAATTACATGGGCTGATGGCTTCGTGCCTGAATGCAGGGCTCCCTCGGGGCTGGGGGAGGTGGGAGGGGGCCCAGAGGCTCTTGCACCCACTGAGGGGATAAATCAGTGCCTGCTGTGGGTGCTGGGGTGGTGCTGAGGGCTGGTGATGGGAAACAGAGTGGGATGTTCCTGGTGTGGCTCTTGGGGTGTCCTGGGTGGGGTTAAAAAGCTGGGTTTGATGGTCCTTGTGGGTCATATTCCAACTCACAATATTGTGTGAGTGCACGGAGAGCTGGATGTGCCCTACAGCTTGCTGTTGGTGGGGGATGTGGTTGGGGCAGCAGCCTAAAAAAGGGAGATCATGGAGTTTCCCAGGGTTCAGTGTCCCCTCTGCTCACCAGGAAGCTGGAGGGAGTGGGGAGAGATGCCTTTTGGGTGCTGGAAGGTGTTCCCTGCCTCTGCTACCTCCCCACCCCCCCTTTGCTCTGACACCACCCCTAAGAGCAGAGCTCCTGTCAGGAGACCTCAGGGCTAGTGGCCTTCTGGAGCTCAGGGGATGCAGAAAGTCATCAAATCTCCTCCTGGTGGCCCCACTGGGCATGAGAACTGCCCTGCCCCTCCTCTGGGTCCCAGTGGAAGGGAGGGTTTATCCTCCCTGTGCTCCGGGATGGGCAGATCTTCCCCAGTCTGGCTCCTGCTGAAGCTGGAGGAGAAATCCCCAAATGTGGAGCAGGAGAGTCATGTGGGGTTGCAGGATGGAAGCCCATCTGCTCCAGCTGGGAGCACCCAGGAGGCAGCAGGACTGGCTGGGCAGAGCAGAAGAGGAGGAGACATCCAAAAGCAAGGCTGAGTTTGGTGGGAGACCAGGCTGGTGCACAGAGGTTTCCACCCAGAGATAAAAAGGGAAGAAGGAGGTGAGGAGTGACCTGGAATGGGGTGAACAGGAAGGGTGGGCTCGAGACATGACCCAATCTTAGCTTTAATATGAGAATAATGAGAGGAATGGGAGGGTGAAGCAATGGGGATTGCAACACCCATGGTGGACGTAACCCCTGAGCCCTCTCCGGGTCACTGGTCAAACTGGGGCACCCTGCAGTTGCCAGCTTGGGGAGCATCACATGGCCAGGGAGGAGGTGTGGGTGGGAAGAGCAGCCGTGGGCACGGAGGGGAATGGAGATGCAGAGTGGCTTTGCTGAAGGCAGGCTCTGCCAGCTGAAGGGCAGGACTGCTGGGTTTGTCCCAGGGGATGTGATACCCCTCCCAAGGGTGGTGTAACGGGATTGTTTGCCCCAGAGACTGTGCTGGGGTTGTGATGGGGAGACACAAGGGGATCTTGCTGCTCACAGGTGACCTGAGGGTCAAACTGATGGGTCTGGGCAGCAGCATGTGGATGTCCTAATTTTCCCCATCCCTGGAAGTGTCCAAGGCCAGGCTGGACGGGGCTTGGAGCACCCTGGGCTGGTGGAAGGTGTCCCTGCCCATGGCAGGGGGTGGAGCGAGATGAGCTTGAAGGTTCTTTCCTACACAGATGATTCTGGAATTCTGTGTTTCTACGATTTGGGCCATGGACCCACCAGGCTGGGAGATGCTGCTGGTGGTTCAGACGAGGCCACAGTCACCTCTGCAGGGACAAGCACTTGGTTTCTGAAAGCAAGGCTGGAGTTTTCTCAGGGCAGCCCGGGGCTGGCCTGGATCCTGCATGCCCAGTGCGAAGGCAAGAGAGCAGAAGGAGAGGTTAATTACAGCCCTGTGGCACTAATTGTACCTGTGAAAACACCTAACGCAATGCAGCCCCTGGCTGCCAACTGGGGCGAGGGCTGGCATCTCCTCAAGCCCGGGGTGGGAGCGGGGGGTGGCAGAGCTCAGCCCCCCAAGGCACTGTTGGGGCGTTGGTGGCAAATGGGAGGGGAAGGGCACAGGGGCTCCTTCTTCCCAAATTGGTGGGAGCAGAGAGATGGGGAGCACTGGCACCACTTGCCTGATGTTGTCCCAGTTATCTTCCAGTAATCTGATACTCCACAGGGTGAGGTTTGGGGGTTGGCCCCGGTGCCAGCAGGTAACTGTGACAAGCCTGGCTGGGGTGACAGGCATGGACCACGCTGTCCCATCCAGCTGAGACCCCTTTTCCCAGGGCTGGCATCCCTGTGGCCAGGAGCAGTTCCCAGAACACGGACGCTTTTGTGGGCGACAGATCTGATCGTGTCAATTTGGAGTCACTGCAATGGCTTTTAATGGCCCAGGAGGGCACTCATCCAGCAGCGACATCTGGGGTGACTCAGGGTCCCAGTGCTGACTCACGCCACTCCCCACCCTTGGTGGGGTACCCTGCTTCCCCGGGCTCTGCGCGGGGTGAGCTTCACACAGGACCTTCCCCTGGGCCAGCCCCAAACACCCACACACCGATACACCTGATTCACCCGCCACGCTCCTCGGCGTCCCCGGCGCCACTCGCCCTCCTCCCGTGGCCGTGGGCTGAGCTCCTTCCAGCCGGGGCAGCATGGCTGAGATGCTCCTGCTCCAGGGGCTGCTGCTCCTCCTGCCCTTGGCGGCGCTGCTGCTGTACCGCTGCAACACCACCTTCCGCTACTTCTGCAAGGTGGCCTTCTTCAACAGCTGGATCGTGGCCATGGCCACCCTCCTGTCGCCCTTCGCGGCTCTTCGGGGACGCTCCGTGGAGAACATGAAGTGAGTACGGGCTGGGGGTGTGGAGATGGTGTGGAGGTGGCTGGGGTCGGCTGTAGTGGAGGAGCTCTTGTGACTTTTGGACGTGCTCTCTCCTGCTCTGGCCATACCCACAGCTGTGTTACAGGTGGTGGTTGAGCCCCAGGGCCACGGTGAGGGTTGTGGTCATGTCCATGTGGCAATGAAGGTCAGTGAAGGTTCATTTGAGTCTTGTGGTGTGGTGAAGATGTGCTGGCCATGCTCAGGGAGGGTTACACCACGATGGAGGTGGCCAGCTAGGTTGGGATTTGGGGTCCTTGGGGCAAGAAGTAAAGTAAAATAGTTCATTTTTGGCCATGACAAACCTGGGGTCATCACTTGGTTGAGTGACAGGGGGGCTGGCAAAGACTGGAGATACCATCATTAGCAGGGTGCAGACATACACCCAGGGCTGTCTCCCTGGCACTGCAGCTGGATCTTGCCCTGTGGGAGCCTCAGGGGTGATGCTCTGGTAGAGGGTGATGAGGCCCTGGCACAGGGTGCCCAGAGAAGCTGTGGCTGCCCCTGGATCCCTGGAAGTGTCCAAGGCCAGGTTGGACGGGGCTTGGAGCACCCTGGGCTGGTGGAAGGTGTCCCTGCCCATGGCAGGGGTGGCACTGGCTGGGCTTTAAGGCTCCTTTCAACCCAAACCATTCTGGGATTCTGTGGTTTTGGGATGTCTTGGTGCCACCAGGTGTGACACAGCCATGTCCTGATGAGTCGTGTCCTCGTGCTGTCACTCAGGGGTGGCAGCAGCCGAGATAACATCGCTGTGCAACACAAGGGGAAGGTCTGGTTGCCTCCAAGGGTGTTGCAATCCCGTTGCTGGATTCCTGGGCATGATAACATACCAGAAGGGATATAATTATGTCACAGGGAAAAATATCTGAGCTTGAGGTATTTGCCGAGCTGGAGCCATCACGAATCGGTGCTGATGGATTGTGGCCCTGGGCAGGAGCGTGGTCAGAGGTGTGATGTTATCAGTGTGTTGTGCAGCCTCTCTGCCTGGCCCTTTCCATGCAGGAATGCTGTGCACACACACACACACCATCCAGGGCTGCTCCTGCTTCCGGCTCAGTGGAAATACCCGAGTGACTCACTGTGCCTTATCTCGTCCCACCAGCACCTCGCAGCCAAACTGCACCCGAGCAGCACACCCAGCTCCCTCTCCTCCAAATCCCAAAGCCTCCGGCTCGGAGCACATTCCTGGCATTAGTCCTGGCTTTGGGGTACTGCTTCTGTGAAGACATGGGCATCTCTGAGCCTGTAGGGGCAGGTGGTCTTCTGATACAACAGACCCTCTGAGCATCGTGCCTCCCTTTCCCTCTGTCCCTGCCTCTGCTCTCTCCTCCCAAACTTCTCACCCCTGCCTGGTGCTGAGTCCTTTCCCTGTCCTCTGTGGGCTCCCTGAGACCAGCCACTGCCTGATATGTGGACCCTGGCACAGGTGCTCTCCGTGCTGTGGGTTGGACAGTGCCCCATTTCAATACCAAAGGTGTCCCAGCTTTTTATCTCCATTATGGTGCCGTAATCCCTGTCGCTCCCTCCTTCCTCCATTCCACTCATTATTCTCATACTGAGCATCACCTTTCACTGCCTTCCCAATGTTACCCTGCCTGTCCAGCCCTCTCTGGAGGTGACATCACTGGGTGACACCACACAAATGAAACCTCCACCTCTTCCTGACACTGCAGGTCCGGTGAAGCTATTTGTGATTTCCTCTAAGGAATGTATCTGGGTTGGTTTTCCCTTCCCTGCTCCCTCCCCCTCCTCCTGCATCATAAATCTGGGTGTCTGCAGTGCTGCTCTGCAGAGACAGGAATTATCTGTGTCTGTGGACCTGTCTGTCTCAAGACTGTCTCTCTGCATGTCCATCTCCAGTGCTCATCCATCTCAGCACCTCTCAGTTGTGATCCAGCCCCTCTGGCTTTAGGTACCTGCAGTGCTGGCATCTGGATTTCCAGCCCACACACAGATCCAACTGGGCACCTGGGGGAGCCTCCAGGTGAAACTCACCTGGCCAGAGCCAGTTGTCCTCACTGGGATGTGGTCATCCCTCTTTTCTCTCTTCTTCTTCTCTCTTCTTTCTCTCTTCTCTTCCCAAGCCTTCCCCTTCCTTCTTTCCCCTTCTCTTTTTGCTTTCCCATCATCTCTGGACACAAAACCCCCTGTTTTTATTCTTCCACCAGCTTGTGCTGCTCCCTCTCCTTCATCAGCAGCTCCAGGGCAGCCTCTGCTACTGAAACACCAAGGCCTTACCTTGAGGGTGGGTGCAGGGTTAGTTATGAGTTATGCAGCCCGCAAAAGTGCTGGGGGGAAAAAAAACACCCCCGAGATGAACACAGACCCACCAGGCCATCAGAGCGGCCCCAGCCTGGCCCCTCCTGCTGCCTGGGCTGCGCAGAGCTGCTGCCCACCCGTGTTCTCTGCCGTAGGCTCCTGCGTGCTGCCATCCTGCCCCTCAAACGCTTCTATGGCATCAAGATGCGGGTGTGGGGCTCCGAGCACCTGGACCTCGAGCAGCCCTATGTGATAGTTTGCAACCACCAAGCTTCCCTGGACCTCATGGGTACGTGCAAAGGAGGAGGGGGGATGCCCATCGCTGCGTGGGCAGCCTTTGGGGTGCTGCAGGGCTTGGCCAGGCTCACTCGGGGGGGTCCCAGGGGGGTCAGCACCGGGATTTGTGCAGGGCATTGTGGTGGGCTTGGGCCAGAAATGCTAGTGGGACATGGGTGTGCTGTGGAGAGAGGGCTGGGACAACAGGAGATGATGCCAGGTGGCCACAGCCACAGGGCTGGGTGGTTCTGGAAGCCATTGGGCACGACTTAAAGTCCTTTAAGTCAAGTTTAAAAAAAAAAAAAATCCACCTTGGTCTTATATTAGGGTGTAAATGACTAAAGAATCTGTCTGCACCGATGTAGTTTGTCCTCTCTGGAGGGTTTGTCTCTGCAGGAATCACCCCTCGGGGATGGGGTGGCTGCACTGCAGAATGTGTTCCTGACATCCAACTGGTCTGTCCAACCTGGGAGGCTGGAACTTCCAAGCAGCAAATAATTATCCGAGTTGATTTTTCCCCTACAAGTAATACGGGGCTGGGGAGGTGTGTAACAGCTCTCCCATCCCAACTCCAGGCATGGTGGAGGTCATTCCCGAGCGCTGTGTGCCCATTGCCAAGAAGGAGCTGCTGTACATGGGCACGGTGGGCTGGGCTTGTTGGCTCAGTGGCATCATCTTCATCGACCGCCACAGGAGGGACGCTGCCATCGATGTCATCTCCCAGACAGCCAGGACCATGTGGCGTGAAAACGTGAGGAGGACTGACAGCAGAGGGGAAAACACCCGTGGGGGTTAAAGGGGGTCAGGGGAGGGCTGATGTGGAAGGTCCCGGGTCCATTCTCACCTCTCTCTCATCCTGTGCAGCTCCGAGTGTGGGTTTTCCCTGAAGGCACCAGGAACCCGAACAAATCCATGCTGCCCTTCAAGCGTGGGGCTTTCCACCTGGCCGTGCAGGCTCAGGTAAGAGCATCCTTATGTTCCGTCAGACGTTGGACTTGATGCTCTCAGAGGTCTTTTCCAACCGAAATGAATCCGTGATCCTCCACCTCTGCTCGCCCTGGATGGAGCAGGGTGGGAGTGCACCCTGGGATAGTGGGATGGAGGTCTTTTCTGTCCCCTGGCTCAGGCACGGTGCTGTGCATGACCCAGGGTGGGACAGGGACCTTCTGGGGCCTGGAGATGGAGTCCCACCTAGGGAGGGGATCTGGATGAAGGACACCCCTGACCCTTCCTGTCCTACAGGTTCCCATCTTCCCCATCGTGATCTCCCCCTATGGGGACTTCTTCAGCTCCAAGGAGAAGAGATTCACCTCTGGTAAGTGATGGAGAGGAATTCCCATGCCAGAAGGCAGGGCTGGCAGTGGGGACGAGGCTCGTTGAGGTGTGGGGAGGCAGCTGGTGGTGAAGATGTTTCCTGGTGATTCCTTTAACAGCATCCCTGGCCTTTCCCTTCTCTCCTAGGGACGTGCACCATCCAGATCCTGCCCAAGGTGGAGACGCGGGGCCTGAGCCCAAAGGATGTCCCCGAGCTGACCGAGTCTGTCCGCCAGGCCATGGTTGACGCCCTCGCTGAGATGTCTGTGAACCACCACGGGGACCAGGGCAGGGGCATGGGCAGCCTCCAGTGCCAGGAGGACTCAACTGGGACCACCAATTAGGCAGAGGGAGCGAGTGCCTCGGGGGCACAAGGGAGGTGGCACAGCCAGAGGCTGGGCCATGCTGTCCCCTTGTCCCCTGAGGATGTGTCCACCAGCCCTGCCACCGCCCCAGCAGGACGGTGCCCTTGTGCAAGGGGAGCAGAGCAGTGCAGGATGGGGACCAGCCAGGTCCCCGAAAACAGAGCAAGGTGCCCCCCAAACCCCCTTGTTAAGACTGTGCGGCCCCTGTGTCCCCCAAATGTGGGGCTGTGTCTGTCCCCCAAATGTGGGGCTGTGTCTGTCCCCCTGCAGGGCCCCTGCCTGCACCATGGGCAAGGGGGGATGCTCAGGCAGGGCTGGGGGTTCACAGCACCGTTTTCCATCCCTTACTTTGGGGTTCCCCCGGGGGTTTACTGGGTTTTCTTCTTCCAGAGGCTCCTACAGTGCTGTTGGGATGCAGCCAGCTCTGGGAAAAGGTCCAGAGCACGATGTGTGTCCTGGGGAGGGGGACATGAGATCCAGAGGATGTTGCCACGTGGGAGGAACATCCTTGATGCTGAACTTTGAGCCAAGAGTGTGAGATTAAACAGTGTGTAGGTGGTGCCGTGTGTGCTTGTGTCCTGCCCGCAGCCTGGGTGCTGAGGGGAGCGTGGGGAGGGGGATCCATCCCTTTAGGGCCACGCTGGGGGTCTGCATCCCTGCACATGGAGCATCCCTATGGACGCCACAGCCTCTCCAAGGGATGCGGTGCTAGATGATGTGAGGAGCACGTGGCAGGGTGGCAGTGACACTGAGGTGGAGCCCTCCCTGCCTTAGTAAGTGCCCAGGAAGAGCATCTACTACAGCTCCAAATACCCAGAGGATCCTGGATTGTGCCCACTGGAGCAGGAGGCACCTCCCCATGGCCTCCAGACCATGGCGCAGCCAGACCCATCCACCAGCTGCCAGCTTCCACAGTCAGGCAGGGATTTGGGCATCCTTTGGCTCCTTCCCTGCTGAGCAACTCCTGTGCCAGCCACCCCAGGGTGACAGCAAGGCAGGGACAACCACAGTGGGGGCTGTCCCTGTGGTGGAAGCAGGGTGGGCAAGGCTTCACTTCCCATCTCCAGCTAAAACCTGCAAACCACAGCCAAGCAAGGGCACAGCGCTCTGGGTTGGCATCATTCCTGCTCTCGGGAGCAGCTGGCTCATTCCAGAGGAAATCCTGCAAATCTGTCTGCCCGCACAGATTCCAAAGCATCAGCACCAGGAAAGAGGCTCCCCATGAGTAACAACTCACCAGACTGGGAACTGTCACATGGAGATGGTCAAGGGAAGTGTGCACATGAAGGGTCTCATGTTCCAGGGAACTCCTTCAGCCCCTTCCTGCCTGCCAGGGGTCCCAATGTGAGGTTTAGTCTGCCAGGTCTGAGCTGGCTTTGTGGTCCCACCACCTTGGATGTGGTTTGGCTGCCCAGCAAAGTTTGGGTTTGGGGCTTAAGCTTTAATAGAAACACAGAATGGTTTGGGTTGGAAGGGACTTTAAAGCCCATCCAATGTCATGCCCTGCCATGGGCAGGGACACCTTCCACCAGCCCAGGTTGCTCCAAGCCCCATCCAGCCTTGTCTTGGACCCTTCCAGGGATGGGGCAGCCACAGTTTCTCTGGGTAAAACATCATCCTACCCGGACAGCCAGGTCCCAGCCAGAGACCTCACTGGCTTTTCCACTGTCAGTGGAGGTGACAGCTTAAGGAGAGGAAGAACCTTCAGCACAGGGACTCTGGGAGCACCTTGCTCCCCCTGGTCCTCCAAACGTGGGGTCTGCAGCTGCCCTACCCTGCCCTGCTGCTGTGGTGGCCCAGCTGTCCAGGACAGTGCTGGAGTCCCCACCCCTGGAGGGATTTAGAAGCCATATGGATGTGACACTTGAGGACACAGGTTAGTGGTGGCCTTGGCAGTGTTGGGGCGCCACAAGCTCCTTGTCACGTCCATCCACCCACGGAATGGTTGTCAGGGCACTGACCCATGGCCACATCCAGGGGGTCAGGGGGGACTTGGGGCCGTGTGTCCTTGGGGGTGGTGGGTACAGCCTCTTCCCGACACCAACACCATGCGGGGGTGCTCTGAAGGACAGGGAGGTGGACCCAGGGCTGGATCCAGCTGTACCTGAGCAGGGCAGGTGTGGGGACAGCAGCTGTGGTCATCTGCGATCCCATGGAATGGGGTTAGCCCCATCCATGGCTTCCTGTGGTGCCGTGGCACAGGGTGCCCAGAGAAGCTCTGGCTGCCCCATCCCTGGAAGTGTCCAAGGCCAGGTTGGATGGGGTTTGGAGCAGCCTGAGCTAGTGGAAGGTGTCCCTGCCCATGGCAGGGGGTGGCACTGGATAATCTTCAGGGTCCCTTCCCACCCAAACCGTTCCATGGTTCTATGATTCCCACAGCGCTGCCTCTGCCCACATCCCCAAAAGGAATGGAACGACAAAGCTCCAGAGCAGGGGCTGTGCTCAGAACACCATGTAGCTGTTGTGGAGCCACCTCAACTGTCCCGAATTCCCACCAAGGCACAAGGGGACAACTCAACCCCTACACTGGCTGCTGTCCGACTCCCAAGCGTGGTGCCAAGAGGAATGAGAACACTCAGAGTCGCCACCACAGCCCAACACTGTCCTGTTCCTGTACCCAAATTAGATGAAACGGGAGGAAACTGGGCAAAACTCCAGCCTGAGATGTGTGATCAGCCCAAATTGTTACTCTTTAGTTAAATTTGAAACCCCTGTAAACTTTTCATTTCTGAGAAATCACCACCAGCTCACAGAGTATCCTCGTGATGTGCTGCCTATTTTTATTTTTCATTTGATCCCACTCCCCCCCAGAATCCTTTCCCAGCAAACCAGTGTGCAGATGGGTCCTGCCCCTGGGGTTGGAACCTCTACAGGTTCGAGGAACCTTTCCTAATATTGCAAAAGTCTGGCAGAGCCTTGAACCCAGGAAGCCGTGGTTGAACATTGACTGGCCTATATCTGCAGGTGCCCATGGATCCCTCTGCCAGCCCTACTTTGCTCAGCAGGTGGGAAGCAAAGCTCCCATTTAAGAGCCTGCAGAGGAGCAGGGTCAGGTCCAGAGCAATCCAAGACCTGCAGAAGGCGGCTGTGGCCGTCCCAGACACCCACTTCCAGCTGGAGACATGAGGTCTCCAGCCCTGCCCATCCTCTTCCTCATCCTGCACCTCGCAGCCGGGGCGTCTGCAGCACCGTAAGCACCGTCTGTGTCTGTCTGTCCGTCCATGCCTGCTGGGGTGGCCTTGGCCTTGGCTCCTCAGCAGTTCCTGGGGGGAACTAATCCCTCCTGTGCAGCTCATTGTTGGCCAGGGTGGGAATGCTCAGGCTGGCAGGTTGTCCCTGCCTGTGAGCATTGAGGATGAAGCACTGGGGGCTGCTGGGCTGGGGTAGTTATTGCAGGTGCCCTTTGCTTTGAGCTGGGAAGTCAAGGGGAGCCCAGAAGAGGAGTGGGGAGGCTGGGGGAGGTGGTTCTGCACCCCAGCACAGGTTTCTGTGCACCCAGGGAGACTCTTTGAGGTCTCTCTGGGGTCTGTGCTGGGCTGTGCCTCACCTCCACACCCCTGTTGTCATCCCTTCTGCTTGCCAGGAGTTACGTGGTGGCAGCCCCAGCTGTGATGTACCACCCCTACCCAGCGACACTCTGGGTGCATCTCAGTGGCCTCAGCGAACACGTCCAGGTGACCATCGAGCTGCAGCGAAGGGATAGAACCCAGCCCATCACTGTGCTGAAGACAGAGGTCCAGGAGCATCAGGTCCACCTGAACGTCACCTTCCCTGTGAGTGTCACCCCAAAAGAGCAGGGAGGGGCTGCCCTGGGCTCCTTGTTGGCTCCAGGCAGAGCAGTTTCCCCCAGCGCCCTTGAGCTGGGGCTGTGATCCCACAAAGGGACGGGAACAGACACGACTTCCTCACCTTTTGGCAGAGTCTCATCCCTCACGTAGACAAAACTAAACCAGGCTCAGCCCAGTTGCCCAGTGGCTGAAATAATCCCCTGGTAGCAGACCTGCAGACCGGAGCAGGGTGTTGGGGGGACATTTCTTCCCAGGCCCTGGCTTGGGGAAGGTGTCCCTATGGGTGAGCAGTGTTTGGGGTCTCCCAGAGTAACTGGAGCATCCTGGCCATGGCACATCCTCACCTGGAGCCCGGTGTTTCCCCCTGCAGACTCCAGCTCCCACCAGTGGGAGTGCAGAATACGTAGACCTGAGCATCTCAATCCATGGAAGTTCCCTGAATGTTTCCGAGAAGAAGGTGGTGATACTGAAAACCATGGAACCTGGGATCTTCATACAGACAGACAAAGCTCTCTACAAGCCTGGACAGCAAGGTGAGGGGGACAGGATGGACTGCTCTGCCCTGGGCTGGAGGACCTGGTGGCAGAGGGGTGCAGGAAGCCCAGCCTTGCTCCTACACTGCATGGAAATAGGAGGGATGCACTGGGACACCCAGCACGGGCACAGGGCAATGCCAGGACACGCTGGAGGCTGTGCTGCTTGGGGGGCACTGCAGGGCTCAGGGTGGATTTCCATCCTCGCCATGGACGAAGCCGCTTCTCCATCTCTCTTTCTCTTTTCCAGTGAAGTTCCGGGTCGTCTCTTTGAATAAAGACTTTATTCCCAGCAATGAGAAGGTGAGAGCAGGGCAGGGATGTGGGGAGGTGGCAGGGCTCCTCTGCACTGCCCTCCTACAGTCCCTGCCAGCCGTGGGAGAGGTCTGGAAATCAGCCAGTGCCTTTCCCCTTGGGAATCTGGTCCCAGCCTGCTCTGCCCGGGTAGCTGCACTCCCTGGGGGCAGGGATGCCCTGTGCTGCTCAGGCTTGGGCAGAATAAGGAAAGAGAAAGCAGGATCTCACGTGAGACACGGGAATGTACCCATGCAAGCTTTCAGATAGGGGTGTAGTGATGGTGAGTGGGAAGCAGGGAATGTGCTATTGATATCCATCAGACACCAGGATTACAGGCAGGCTCAGCGCCCTTGAGCAATCATCGGGGTCCCTGGAAGTGCAGGATGTTCCCAGATTAAATGAGTGCTGCACTCTTGCTAAGGCACAAGGAGATGCCACCTCTCCGTGCCACGCCGGCAATGCCCTCAGCTCATCCCAGACAAAACAACTGGCTCCAAATCCATCCCAAGGCATATTGAAATGTGGGGAGTTAACAGCATCCTACAAAAAACCCTCCCTCCACTCCATGCATGGCTCCATCGATGTCCCCACCCTGGTGATACCCCCAAGGACGGCTTTGAACTTCTAACCAACCTCTCTTTGCCTTTCAGCTGCCCCTGGTGTTCCTGGAGGTCAGTTTTGGAGGCAGAGGGAGGCTCCTGGGTGGGGTGGGCTGGGAGGGCAGCGTGGCTGGGAAAGGAGATGCATAACAGAGCCATGGGCTGTTTGACTGTGGGGTGCTGGGTTCTCTGGGGTGCTGAGCTCCCCGGGGTGCTGGGCTCCCCAGGGTGCTGACGCCATGTATCCCTACGTGCAGGATCCCCACGGGAATCGCATCGCGCAGTGGCGGGACGTGAGCCCTCGGCAGGGAATCGTGGACCTGTCGCTGCCCCTGGCTACGGAGCCAGCCCTGGGCACCTACACCATCCACGTGGAGGGGAAGACACACTCCTTCAGCGTGGAGGAATACGGTAGGTGGGGACCAGGAGGTGGAGGCATCACCTTGGCTTGTGGGCAGCGTGTCTTGGCTCCCCGCCCCGCCACCCAGGCACTGTTGACATTGTCCTGGGAATGACAACCCTCTCTCCTTATGCCTCTCCATCAGTGATGCCCAAGTTTGAGGTGACCATTAACCTCCCCAGCGTGGTGCTGGAGCAGGACAAGAAGTTCCAGATGGAGATTTGTGGACGGTGAGCCGGGTCAAGGGAGGGGATGGGGGGATCCCACATGACGTGGTCCATCGGGGTAAGCCTGACCACTCTGCACCCAACAGGTACACCTATGGGAAGCCTGTCCATGGGAGTGTCCAGGCAAGCTTGTGCCACCAGCCCCGGCTTCACATCTCTGAAGAGAAGACATGCACCAACATCAGTGGGAAGGTGAGCATGGCCAGGAGGGTGGGTGCCACTGGGGCACCTCCTTCCCAGGAATGCTGCTAACAGGATTCACTCTCCTTCCAGACTGAGAAGAACGGCTGCTTTTCCACGGAGGTTTTGTTGTCCATCTTCAACATGACCCAGTGGATGACTAGGACACTCGAAGTCCAGGCATCGCTGGCGGAGGATGGGACAGGTAGGAAAGGTGGTGTGTCCATCCCCATGGGCTCATAAATGCCTGTGGCATGGGGGTATTGGCCTTCTCCAGGGACACCTAAAGGCATTGCTATGATTTGGGGGTGCACATGTGCAGGGAGAGGGACTCGGGTTGGGATGTGAGCCAGATCAGCCTGACAAGATTCAAACCAGATAAATGGTCAGGTGGAAAAACAGCTTTCCAAGACCCACCAGCTCTCCCAGTGCAGTTAGTGAGTCCTTGCAGTGCAGAGGGGTGGGTTCACCCAGTGGCGTGGCTTTGTCTGCTGAGCTCACCCCTCACTCACCACCTCATCACACCACAAATGACTGTCAGTGGCTTGGGTGGAGGAAACAGGAGCAGAGGGGTTGTCTCTGTGCCCACCAGCCCCAAAGTGGCCCCTCTTTGGTGAAGAGCCTTTTCTAAGGGGTCTGCAGCCAGCTGCACCCTGGTCTTAGGTCCAAGACATGCCACAGGGCTTCTGCTCCTCTTGTGGGAAGTGCAAACCTTCCTCAAAGCTGCGGAGGGAAAGCCAAAATGTCCAAGGACCTTTTCTGCAGAGTGTTGGCCGAAGCCACTCTGTGTCCTGTGCCCCTGCAACACCCTCTGCTCCCTCTCCTTCTGCACAGGGCTGGAGATGAAAAGCACCAAGAGCACTGAGATTTTACCGCAGAGGTTCACCGTCACCTTTGAATACCCCAATGAAGTCTACAAGCCTGGCATCCCCTACAACGGGACGGTAACGGAGGGCTCCCCACACCCTGCGGGGCTCACCCGCACCCTGCTGCACCCAGTGCCGCTCCTGCCGACCCTCAGCCCTGCTCTGCCCCCTGCCCCACGGCCACAGCCCAACCTGGGATGTCTCCCCTTCTCTCCTGGCACAGCTCCTGCTGAAGGGGGCCAATGGCACGGGGGTGCCGCAGAGGCAGCTCCTGCTCTCTGTCAGCATCACGGGCAAAGAGGGTCAGACACACGCCATCGTGACAGATGGGTCAGGGAGAGCCCCCTTCACGCTGGACACCTCTGGCTGGAGTGGCCGTGTGTCCCTGAAGGTGAGTCACTCGTCCACCACCCCTTGAGGTCCCCGTGCTGTTTCCTCCAGCAGAGTGAGGCTGGGCAGCTCTCCCAGGCTGTGTCACTGATACCTCGTGGGCAGCTGGATGGCTTCACCACCCTCATTTCCACCTCACTGCTCAGGGAGAAGTCAACAGGACCCAGAATGATGACTCGACAGACTCCTACCGTGATGCCCAAATGAAACTCATGCCTTTCTACTCGGAGAGTGGGAGTTTCCTGGAGATCCACCAGGTGAAGGGTGAACTGCCCTGTGGGAAGCCCTACAAGCTCTGGGCAGACTTCATCTTCAGCAAGGAGGCCTTGAAGACTGAGCTGAAGATCGTGGATGTGGTTGTATTGGTGAGCCTCTTCCCAGAGAGGGAGGGCAGTTGTGTGTGAAGGGCCACATCTACACACACGTTCATGGTCATGTTCCTGGGGGTAGGACAGTGAGCAATCTGTCCTGGGTAGACTGAGGGACCTAAGTTTGTTAGCAGGGGGATCTTCTGGGAGGGCTGGAGACTGGGCAAGGTCAAAAATCACCCCAAAACCCTTGCTTATGTGTCCACCCTCCATCAGGGCATTTTGATGCCATAGTCAGCGTCGGTTTTGTTGTTCTCACCTCCTCTGCAGGTCGTCGCCAAGGGGACTATTGCCACTGTCCTCAGGAAACAGCTGCCTGCAAAGGCTGGTATGTCCCACGGCACGGACAGGCTGTGCAGGGCTCTGCTCTCTGTGCCTGCTCCTCAGAGAATCGTGGAATGGTTTTGACTGGAAGGGACCTTAAAGACGATCCCTTTCCACTCCCTGCCATGGGCAGGGACACCTTCCACCAGCCCAGATTGCTCCACGCCCCGTCCAACCTGGCCTTGGACACTTCCAGGGATAGGACAGCCACAGCCTCTCCAGGTAACATCTCCCCTGCTTTTCTCTGACCCAGGGGTGAGAGACTACTTCTACCTGGAGGTGCCCATCAGCCTGGAGCTGGGACCCATGGCCATGGCGCTGTGCTATGTGGTGCTGCCCAACGGTGAGATGCTGGCCGACAGCATGGAGCTCTATGTGGCCAAGTGCTTCCCCAACAAGGTGAGTGGAGGCTGCTGGAGGTGTGTGAATCACTCCATGTCTTGTCCATGGCTGCGTGACCTGGGATCCACCAGGTGTATCGCAGCGCCACAGCCTCTTAACCCAAACTCTCGAGCCTGATCCTTGTCTAGAAGAGACCTCCCTGTCCGTGGTTAGTTCTGCTCCTCCATGGGAGGTGACTCCTCTCTTCCCTTGCCCTGTGACACCCTGTCCCTCCCCAGGTGAAGATGGCATTTTCAGAGGACAGGGCTCTGCCTGGCACGGCGCTGCAGCTGCGACTGGGGGCTGCCCCGGGGTCCCTGTGTGCCATCCGTGCCGTGGACCGCAGTGTGCTGCTCCTGAAGCCTGAGGCTGAGCTCAGCGCGGAGGCCGTGAGTGGTGGCACTGCCCAGGGTCCTTCTGCAGCCCGAGGGACCGGTCTGGGATGGGAGGGGTGGGATGACATTGGCTTGGACCTTCCCTACAAGGACCCGGTGCCACCGTGGCTCCAGGGCAGCCCTGCTCCTGCGCGGGCAGTAGGGGCAGGGCTGGTTTTGCACGTGTGTTTATTCACAGATCTACAAAGTACTGCCTGAATTCCGAGCCCCTCACAGGCCCTGGGTCCCATCACCCTGTGACTATTATGATGATTCTCCCTACATGGAAACCTACAGGTTATTTAAGGTAAAGTCCCTACCTGCCTCTGCCTCCTGGTTCCTCTCCATCCAGGCTGTGGTTTGCTCAGGTGCTGGGAAAGCCCAGCAATGTCCCATGAAAGACACACTTGTGGCAAAGGGCTTTCCCTTTCCTGCCAACCCCAGGCTCCTTCTCCACCTGTTTTCTGCAGCCCTGTGACAAGTTCCTGCTGCAATGGGGATGTTCCTCCTGCTGGCAGTGGGAGATCGACAACCTCTTTTGTTTCTCACAGGGTGTAGCACTGAAGCTCTTCACCAATGCCAAGACCAGGAGGGTTTGCTCAGAAAGGCACTATTGGTTCATGTTTGCGAAAGCTAATGGTCCCACAGGTCAGCACAGCCTTCAGCTCGCTCTGCTGAGCCTTCTCAGGAGAAAAGAGCAAAGCACTGGTGACCAGTCCTGGTTCTCTTGTCCTCACGAGGGCTCGTAGCGATCCAGAAAAGACACTCGGCATCAAAGGGGTTGAAAAGGATTTGGGCCGTGGAGGTCCAGCTGAGATGAAGAGATCTGTGGCCACTAAGTTCTGCTCTCACTTTTCCAGATGGACGTACTGTCTTTTTCACCACTGCGAGGAACGTAGATAATATTCAAGTATCCGAGGGGAGGACCGACTCAGACACTGATGACGAGGAAGATCTACCAGCACCACGGATGTATTTCCCAGAAACATGGCTGTGGGACCTGGTCCCTGTGGGGTGAGTGAGGACAGTTCCCAAGCGGGCTGGTCCTCTCCCCACCTCCCCTCCTGCATGGAGAGACGTTGGATACCTCAGGACAACTCTGGGGACACCAGCACTGGGTGGTCATGGTGGGGTGGCCTCATGGTGTTCTCCATCCCTCAGGGAGGGCGGCTCTGCCGAGGTGACAGTGACAGTGCCCGATGCCATCACCGAGTGGAAAGCCCAGACATTCTGCACGGCCCCGCAGGGCTTGGGGCTGTCCCCTGCCACCACCCTCACGGCCTTCCAGCCGTTCTTCGTGGAGCTGGCACTGCCCTACGCCGTGGTCCGCCACGAAACCTTCACCCTCGTGGCCACTGTCTTCAACTATCTACGGCAGTGCCTGAGGGTGAGCGGGAACGGGGAGGGGGCACTGAGGGCTGGGGGCTGGCTCTGGGGGCTGATGGAGCCGTGGCCGTGCTCCTGCAGGTCTGGGTGACGCTGGCGGAGTCGGCAGGGCTGAAGGTGTCGGCGGGAGCAGAGGATGAGTATGGTGGCTGTGTCTGCGGCCAAGAGGCGATGACCTTCCGCTGGGGCGTGCAAGCCACCAGGCTGGGTACAGAGCACCAGTGCCCACCCTGCTGCCTGGGGAGCGGGTGGGGATGGGCAGGGAGGGCAGGAGGAAATGCCCTGGCATCTGGGAATCTCTCCACCACTCTGCTTTCACCCCCCCTGTTGCCTCCCAGCGCTGCTCCTCACCCTGGCGACTCCCATCCCGACGCAGCCAGCCCTGCACAAAGCCCCAAGGGCTGTGGTTGGGGCTGGGGGGCTCCATGGGGGCTGAGTGCCCTTCTTGCATCTGCAGGGGAGGTCAACATCACGGTCAGCACCGAGGCACTGAGCTCCACGGAGCTCTGTGGCAACAAGCTGCCCGTGGTGCCAGCCCAGGGGCGTGTGGACACCGTGATAAAGCCCTTGCTGGTGAAGGTCAGATGGGTTATGGAGGAGGAAAGTGGGATGGGTTTGGGGACAGGGTCCAAGCAGCCCTTGGGGGACAGTGGGAGCACACTCAGATGTGAAACTGGGCTGCAGGGATGACCCTGGGGGACAGGGGGACATGGCTGATCCATTCTCTTGAGCAGCTCTGATCCTTCCTCACAGCCCGGCGGGATCCTGATGGAGAAGGCACACAACTCCCTGCTCTGCCAGGAAGGTAGGCCGGGCCAGGGGTGTCTGGCAGTGCCATGGGATGTGGGGTAGGGATGCTTGGCCACTAGTCACAAGGGCCATCAGCCCAGAGGAGGAAGGGATGAGGGTCCCTGGGGGCTCCTGGCTGAGATGCTGCAACCCAGCCTTGAGCCTGAGGAGGGAATGGGGTGAGCAAAGATGCCACAGGGTGGATTGGGAGGAGCTGGGCATCCCCACTGTCCTGGCTCTCCATCCCCACTGCCTTGGCCCTCCATCCCTGCAGATGCTAAAGAAGTCTCCCTGGAGGTTCCTGCAAACATCCTGGAGGGCTCCCAGCGAGCCTATGTCACTGTGATGGGTAAGGGACAGGCTGAGGGTGCCCGGGCACTGCTGTGGGCAGAGGAGGGTGCAGAGGTCCCAAACTCAGCAGGAGCTGGGAACCAAGATTACCTCAGCTGGTTAGAGCATGGTGCTAATTACACAAGGTTGTGTGTTCCATCCCTGTATGGGCTCTTCACTTAAGAGTTGGACTCAATGATCCTTGTGGGTCCTTCTAACTCTGAATATCCGTGTGGTCTGTATGTGGAAGGGGGTATGGGATATGGGGTGCTGGTGGCAGTGGGGCACAGGTGATGACAGTGCTCCCCATGTGCCCCTGGGACAGGTGACATCATAGGCAATGCCATGCAGAACCTGGGCAGCCTCCTGGCCATGCCCTACGGCTGTGGGGAGCAGAACATGGTTCGCTTTGCCCCCAACATCTACATCCAGCAGTACCTGGAGAAGAGCGGGCAGATGCTCCCCAACATCCGTGCCAAGGCTCAGGGCTTCCTGCAGAGCGGTGAGTGCCATGTCACCGCCTCCTCTCCCCTCCCACCCCAATGTCCCATGTCCCCCTCTCCATTTCCACTTGGGCTGCAGCATCCCGTGGGATAAAACGACCACCGTGTGAAGACCCGACCCCATCTCCTCCCCACAGGGTACCAGCAAGAGCTGCAGTACAAACACGACGACGGCTCCTACAGCGCCTTTGGGAACAGAGATGCCACGGGCAACACCTGGTGAAGGATCCCACAGGGCTTGGGCAGGCTCTGCAGCAGCATCTCTGCAGGGACCAGTGTCCCAGGGCTCCTCCTGCCCCCGAGGCACTGATCCCCCACCCCTCTGATGTCTCTCCAGGCTGACAGCGTTTGTGCTCAAGTCCTTTGGCCAAGCCAAAGCCTTCATGTCCATCGAGGAGCGGCACATCACAGACGCGCTGAGGTGGCTGCAGGGGCAACAGAAACCCACGGGCTGCTTCCGCCGCGTGGGCAAACTCTTCAACAACGCCTTGAAGGTGGGGCAGAAGGCTGGGGTGGGATGTGGTTGGCCCCAGCATGTCCCCAGAGCATGGTCTGGGCACTGGGGGAGTCCCTATGCCGGACCCATGTCCTGTTGTCCCCTTTGCAGGGTGGTGTCTCGGATGAGCTCTCACTGTCGGCTTATGTGACAGCTGCGATGCTGGAGCTGGGGCTGCCACCAGTGGTGAGGGTGACCCCAGTGTCTCAGGAGGGGCTGGTGGGGTGGGCATGGGTGCTGGGGGCAGGGGAACCAGCTGTCCAGGCTGCCTCCCAGCCCATCCTGGACATAACTGGTCTCACTGGGCAGAACCAGTGCCCCTGAATGATTCCCATGCCCTTGGGCTGGCTCCTGACTCTGTTCCCTTGCAGGAGCCAACGGTGAGCTCAGCCCTGAAGTGCCTGAAGGCTTCGGCCACGAACAACCCCTACACACTAGCCCTGCTCGCCTATGTCTTCGGGCTGGCAGGGCTGGGGGAGCAGCAGCGAGCGCAGCTGCAGAGCCTGGACCAGCACAGCGTCAGCGCAGGTACAGGGGCTGAGCCAGGTAGAGGGGCTGAGCCAGGTACCAGGGCTGAGCCAGGTACAGGGGCACCCCAAGGCAGTGCCACCCTCCACCTGGGTCACCCATCCCACCCCATAGCAGGGGCTGAGCTCCCACCCCTTGTCTCCCAGGGGGGCTGCTCTACTGGCAGAGGAAGGGGCTGCCTGTGCCCAGCTCGGAGCCCTCCTGGGCCACGGCTGCTCCTGCAGAGGTGGAGATGACAGCCTATGTCCTCCTGGCCTACCTGACTCAGCCTCAAGTGTCCTCTGCCGATCTGGCCACCGCGACCCAGATCGTCCGCTGGCTCTGCAAGCAGCAGAACCCCCACGGGGGCTTCGCCTCCACGCAGGTACTGGCACGGGGGTCCCTCTGCCCCAAAACATCCCCTCCTGGGCTCTGTGCTCAGGGGTGACCCAGCGCTGTCTCCGTGCACAGGACACCGTGGTGGCCCTGCAAGCCCTGGCCAAATACGCCACTCTGACATTCAACAGCAACGGGGGCTCGCTGACGGTGACAGTGACATCCCCCGGGGGCTCCACGCAGGACTTTCTGCTGGACCCCAGCAACCGGCTGGTGCTGCAGCAGGAGGAGCTGCACCAGCTGCCGGGGGCGTACGGGCTGCGCGCCCACGGCGAGGGCTGTGCCCTGGTGCAGGTTGGTGCAGCCTGAGGCCCCCCGTTCCCTGCAGTGTCCCCCTCTGGTGCAGGTCTCACCCTCTGGTGTCCCCACAGATGACCGTGCGCTATAACGTGCCACCCCCTCCGAACACGGGGGTGTTCGAGCTCCGTGTGCGGACAGAGCCCCTGCACCTGCTCTGCGCCAAGGACCATGGCAAATGCTTCGTGCTCCACCTCTGGGCACGGTAGGGGCTGGGGGTGCCCCCCGGGTTTGGGGGGGCACAGGAGCAGCCAAGGGGGGAAGGTGGACCCCAACTCCACCCCGGGGCTCTGCCCTTGCAGGTACACCGGGACACGTCCTGCCACCAACATGATTGTCATCGAGGCCAAGCTGCCGTCTGGCTACAGCCCCGACAAGGGATCTGTGGTGGAGGTGAGGAGACCCTGCTGCCCCCCAGACCACTACACAACGCCCACCCTGCCAGTGAACCCTGCCCCTCGGGGGCAGTGGGACAGGGAGGGCACCTGGCAGGGTGCTGGCCTTGGCTGGGGCACCCACGGAACAGCTGTCACCCATCCTGAGCCTTGTCCTTCCAGCTGAAGAGGCAGAAACTGGTGAAGAAGGTGGAGGTTGAGCCTGACCAAGTGACAATTTACCTGGACCAGGTGAGAAGGGGACAGAAGCAGGACCCCGTGTGCAGGGGCATGGGGTGCTTCCCCATCTTGGGTGGCTGCACCTCACCCCTGGGATGTCTCCATCTCCACAGCTGACAAAGGAGGAGAAGACCTTTTCCTTCAGTGCCAAGCAGGACTTCGTGGTGGAAAACCTCCAGCCGGCCACTGTGACGCTGTACGACTACTACGAGACAGGTGAGCCCTGCCAGGGCCGTGTCCCCTGGCCCCACTGCCACCCCCTGCAACCCCAGTGGCTCAGTGGGGTCTGACTGAGCTTCCCAGCTCACTCTGACGAGCTTTGGCTCGTTAATGGCAGCAGCTCATCCCGAGCCCACTGGTCACCATCCTTCCCATTGCAGGTGAACGTGTGGATGTTTCCTACAGTGCACCCCTCAGCTCAGGTAGGGGCTGAGCCTGGCAGGGCAGGGCAGGGTGGGCTCACCCCCAGCAGGACCCTGATGGGGACCTTCAGACCCTAAAGGGTCAACCTCCGCTGTGCCAAGACCCGGGGGAAGGGAGGGCAGGGAGAGGGGATGGAGGAGCCCACCCTGGCCTTGCCCTGGCATTTACTGTTTGGAGTTTGGGGGTGAGAGGCCAGGGATGAGCCAGATGGACAGGCTGTGAGTGCAGCGGTGCTGTGCCTTTTTGAGGAGGCTCAGCCCCCCATCAGCCCCAGCCTTCCTTCAGTGCACCCCCTTGGAGCTGCTCAAATGTGGGTCTGGGGTCACACAAGGGGACGGGACACAGCTCCAAGGGCTGGAGCTCATCTGGAGGGGCAGGGTGGTGGGGGGGCAAGGGGGCTCTCCTCTCACAGCACCTTCATATTCTATTTAGAAGAGGAGCAGAAAAACTAGCACAGCCTGGAGGCTGTGCTCACCCCAGCTCCCCAGGACCAGGATGGCTGATGGTCTCTGCTCCCACCCTGGTCACATCCCACACCCTCCATGGGGCAGGACATGGCCCAGAGACACTCTCAGCACTCAGCATGGGCCCTCTGCATTCAGCCACACCTCCCACCCCCGGGACAGAGGGATCCCCAGCAGAGGGGCTGACACAGACCCACGGGCAGACACCTCTCACTGCTCCTCAAGCTCCTGCCACACGTTTGGCTGTGGCTGAGCAGCCAAGCTGTGACTTTACAGGGACACCCCGATGCATCTCCCCTCGAGGGGGCTCTGGGGCACCAGTCTGGCCTCTCCCCTCCCCACAGCACCTGAACGGGACCCAGAACTTCTCCCTCCTGCCAGACCTTCCCTGGCAGGTCCTCACCACCACTCACCCTGTCTGAGAGCCAATGCTGCCTCAGTCCCCTCCCCAGCAGTAACACAGTGCCACTGTCCCTAAGAGGGACCTGGGGACATCTTTGCAATCCCAGCATAAGCCAGTCAGGTGCCTGTTGAAGAGAAGCCACTGTCCCCCAGCCATTGCCCTGGGTCTAAATAAAGACATTTACACCAGCACTTCTTTTTTCTTGGTTTTTCTTATCCTCAACTTGAGGGTCCCACCCTGGGAGCGTGTGGGGACAGAGGGGACAGGGTGGCTGCTGTGGTCTGTGTGGGTTGGGGGAGGAGGGTGAAGGGTCAGGAGAGTCAATTCCCGTTCAGTTCTTTGTAAGACATACAGGGCTGAGGGCAGTGGGTTCTTGAGGCATGAGCAGACACAGAGAACCCACCCCTGAGTCCTCTCTCTTCCCATCACATGGCACACGAAGGGACATGGCAGTGCCAGCACAGGCCCCTCACCTTGCTCAGGTGCAGGACACTGCCCTGGGCAGCCTTAGGCCACGGGTTAATTCTGCTGTCATGGCACAGCTGCTCTGTGCGGATGAACCACCCCCTGCCTCGGGGCTCTGCACCCACTGTCCTGGCACCTCGGTGACAAATACAGCTGAGGGATGTCCCCCAGAGCCACAGCCTCTCTGGGGACAGCCACAGCTGGCATGGACGCTCCTGTGACCTCCACAGGGTGAGTCTCAGCAGAGCCAGCGGGTGAGACCTGGAGACGTGGCCACACAGCAGCACTGAGGCCAAATAAACCCTCCCTGCCCCAGGGGAGGGCAGGAAGCACTGTCACACCAAGGCACAGATTGACAGCACCCTGTGGCCGAGTGCCAGCCCTGTCCCCAGGGCAGGGGACAGCAGTGGAGGACAGGAGCCAGCCCTGCCCCGTGCCCTGAGCTGAGCCCCTCGCTGGGGACGGAGCCAGTCCCACATCACTTGTGGCGCTTCTTCTTCTGCTCTTTGCGCTTCTGAGCCCTCACGTCCTTCTTGAGGCGGCTGTCGACGACCTTGAACTGGCCCTTGACGCCCGGGGGACGGCGCACACGGCGTCCTACACCCTTCTTAGCCACCAGGTAGGTGACCTGTCGCTTCTCCTTGGCCAGCCCAGCCTTCTTGTAGATGCTGTGGGAGAAGGGTGAAGCGTCAGAGCGAGACCCAGAGCCCAGCCCAGCTCAGCTCCAGCAGTTTGGCTTTTGGCCTCAAAACCAATATTGGGTCCCAGCCATCCTCAGGGCTCTGTGCCCAGGCTGGAGCTCCCTTCCTTGCTCTGCCACCCCTGGATCCAGCCAGGCTGGGTGACACACAGAGCTGTCCCCACGCCATGGCTGCAGGGACACGGCATCCCCAACCATCCCAGCACCACAGGACAGAGCTGGACCTCAGCCTGGCCACTCACCGCCGCAGCTGGGCCACCTTCTCCCGCTCTGTGATATCCACCGTGCTGACCACGGCCTCAGCCTTCTTCTTCATCTGCTCCATCTTCTTCAGCATCTGCAGGGACAGCGAAGGTGAGGGGGGGGTCGGAGGAGGGATGGGGCCCCCTGGGAGGGGGAATGGAGCCTCTGGGAGAGGGATTTGGGCCCACCAGCCCCACTCACCCGCCGCTTCTTGCGGGCCTTGGCCTCTGCCACCTTCTTGATGGGGCGGGCGTTGATCTCTCGCCAGCGCTGCCGATAGTACTCCACCGTCTGCCGGTCCACGGGCACCTGCTTGCGCCGGTGCTGCTTCTCCTCCTCCGTGAACCACTCGGGCAGCTCCCCCTCATCCTCATTGTACGAATACCTGGGGGGGCACTCGGGTGAGCTGTGAGCAGGACGTGGGGTGCCCACCCTGCCCGCGTGCCCCCTCCTGCTGCAGACCAAACGCTGCTGCTGGTACCTGTTGAAGGAGTCATCAATGAGGTCCCGCCGGGCCTTTTTGGAGGTGGCGATGACAGAGCCGAGGGCCAGGCCCTCTGCGTCCAGGACACGGGCTCTTTTCACTGCAGGGGGGGACATGTTAAAGCTTGGCCTGGCTGCAGTCTGGGTGAGCACGGTCTGGGCCTGCCTCCTGTCCCTAAAGAGGGACTCACAGGGCCCCCACTCACCTGGGTTCTCAATGGGCACCACCTCGAAGCCACACGGCTCGACACGGCCTCTCTTCCTCCCCACTGCTGTTGATGGTCTGTGGAGAGGAGCGTGGTCAGGGTTGGGGTCCTCATCTCCCAGCTCTCCAGGACTGTGGAGCAGGGGAGAACATGCAGATCCCCCTCCCAGCCCTCACCTCTCGTCATCACTGCTGCTGTCATCATCACTGCTCTGCTCATCCTGTGCTTCACCAGTGCCAGGTGCCGTGTCTGTGGCAGGTGGGGGCTCGGCTGGAGCCTCCTCCTGGGGAGGGTCCTTCTTCTTCTTCTGCCCTTTCTTTGTTGCTTTGTCTGAGAATGGGAACCACTGGGTGAGAAGGGGCCAAGGCAGACCCCCTGCAGACCATTCCTCTAGAAATTCTGCTCATTAACACTGCACTAATGACATCTCGTTAATGATACAGGCTGGGAACAGCATCTAGTCTTGTGGAAGGGTCTAGTCTAGTCTAATGGCAGGGCTTGGAACTGGATGACCTTAAGGTCCCTCCAACCCAAACCATTCCATGACACTGCTCATGGCAGTATGCCCATCGTGGTAGGATCCAATGCCCGAGACTGGGCTCTGTGACTGCCCCTCTGTGCCTCCCAGTGATGCAGCCCCCCCCTCACCTCTCTGGGACTCCCTCTGTTTCTCAGCCAACATCTGGGACTGCCCCAGCTCCAGGTCCTCATCTGCGTCATCCTCGATGCCGGCAAAGGCGTCCTGGGATGGGGAGCAGCACGTCAGACACAGAGCAGCCCTGGGGAGCTGCTGGGGCTGAGGCTGCCCATTGTTTCTCCCCCACTGGGACTCACCTTCCCGAACCACAGGCTGGTCTGTCGCTCCTCCAGCACCGACTTTTCCTCCAGGGGCACCAGCAGAGGATTCTGCTCTTCCTCCTCCTCCTCTTCCTTCGGCTTAACCTTCGCCCTGTGACAAGGCGCAGCAGGATGAGTGTGCCCCCAGCCAGGTGTGCCTGTTGGCAGACTCCAGAGCTGTCCCAAAGGCAGCCCATGTCCCAGGGAGGCCTCTCCCTCTCTCACCTCTTCCCACCCTGCTCCCTCCTCTCCCTCTCCAGCTTGCGCTGACGGGCCTCGATCTCCAGCAGCTCCTCAGGGTCCAGGTCGCTGGCCAGGGACACATCGTCCCCTTCCTCGTGATCCGAGACGTAAATGTCATCGTCCCCAGGGCCCATCTCCAGAAGGGCGTCTGCTGAGGCCATGTCCCCCCGGGACAACTCATCCAGCAGCTGCAACACGAGGCAGACACAGGTCAGGCCCCGTCCCAGCCCTGGTGGCCCAGGGAGCTCGGCCTCGCCCACCACACACCGGGGTCCTGTGGATGCTCCGGAGGGAGAACATGCTGGTGTCACCATCGTCAGCGATGGACACACCGGGCAGGTCCATCTTCAGCTCCACACGCTCACGCTGCTTCCGCTGCTCCTTCAGGATCTTCTTCTTCTTTCTGGAGGAGATAGAAGGAATAGGGTCACACTGCCACCCTCACCACACACACCCCAGAGGCTCATGCACTGCCACACGTCCCTCAGCAGCACTGTCACCGTCTGTGAAGGGTCCCCAACCTGGGGACAAAGGGGGCCCATCCAGCTTGGAAGGGGGTACCCAGCTTCACCTGCTTGGAGGAGCAGATGAGCCCAAGGACCCCAAACTCACAAAGCACCTGCTGCCAACAGGGCAGGCTCTGACCTTCCACCCTCTTTCCCTGTGCTCCCCCATGTCTAATTCCTGAGATATTTTTACCTCTTCAACTCTGCCAGCTCCTTGGCCTTCATCTCTGCCAATGCCAGCTCCACCTCCTCCTCCTCCTCCTCCTCCTTCTCCATCTCATCAGCTGCAGCTTTCGGCGCCGTCTTCTTCTCCCTCTTCTCCTCTTCTCTGCCTTCCTCCTCCTCACCAGAGCTCAGGCTGCCAAAGGAAGGAGCTCAGAGCAGCTGTGCTGGGACAGACCCATCCCACCCCTTGGGCAGCCCTGCTCTTTGTTCCTACTTGATATCCAGCTCCTTTGCCTGCTCCTTCAGCTTTTTGGCCAGAAAACGCCGCAGCTTGGTCCTCCAGTTCAGCAGGGCTCTGTTGGTGGAGGGGGGAACTGTTAGACATCCCCCCAGGCCCAGCTGGTGTGTCTGCCTGTCCCAGCCCCTCCCAGTACCTGAGCTCCTTGCGTCCCAGCACACGGATGTCCTTGCAGCACTGGCGCAGCTCCTCCGTGGTGGAACTGTGATTCTCAAGCTCCCCGTTCCCCAGTGTGATCTGGGCAGGGCACAGGGCAAAGGGTGTTAAATCCCATCCTCCCCTCCACTACCATGGGGCATCTGGCTCCCTCTTTTCACCCCTCCGTGCCCCAGGGTGCCCCTCGCCCCAGGCACGCACCTCGTTGGCCTTGGAGAGGAAATCCACGGGGTTGGGAGCCTTGAGGAAGTCCATGAGGGTGAAGCGGTGGTAGAGGGTCGTGTCCCCATCAGCATAACCTTCTGCCTGTGGAGGGAAGGGGCTATGAGGGCCAGGGCACAGCACAACTGGGCAGCTGCCACCAGCCCTGAAGGATGGATGGTGTCACCCAACTCATGTGTGGCTGCAGCATCCACCTGAATGTGTGTAAAGGTTGGACTTGATGACCTCAGAGAGTTTTCTAACCTTAAGGATTCTGTGTCCTTAAGTCCTCCAGCCCCAACCCACCAGCTGCAGTGTCCCCCGGTCCCACTTCAGACACGGAGAGCTGACAGTGAGAGGTTTGTGTCCAGCTGAGACCACCTGACGTGGCCTTTACTGTCCCAGAGACACCTCAGAGAGATACAAACCCAGTGGGCCAACCCTCACAGGGAGGGTTTAACTGACCCATCCCCAACCTCACAACTTGTATCTTCATTTCCTCGTGGCTGCACTGACTTTTAGTGCTGCAACCCTCTCCAAAACTGGCTCTTCCACCACTTTGTGCCCCCAGATCTTTCATTTTCCTCAATAATTTTGCTCGTTACAAGCTCTTCAGCCCCAGTCCCATTTGTGTGTCTGGCCCTGCTCATACCTTTGGTTTCTTTTTGCTGACCAGTTCACTGACAGATTTGGTCTGAACCTCCACCTCCTTGAAAGCATATTTTGGGTCAAAGAACTTGCTGTCGATTTTATCTGGAGCCTGATAACCTGGGATGGAGGAATTAGAGGCATCAGAGCCCTTCCTCCTGGGATGCAGGAATCAGAGCCACCAGCAGGTTTCCCCAGCCCTTCAGGTGCTCACCCTGGCACACCACAAAGATCTCAGCAGACTCGTTGCGGGAGGCCTGGGGCTTGGTGGCCTGGACCTTCTGGAAGAACTGCTGGAAGATCCAGAGGAGGGGCTGGTAGTCCCGGGAACGGAAAACCTTGGTGATGAACCAGCCACCTTTGCAGAGGAACTCGCAGGCCAGTTTCAGGGCCATGAGGGTCAGGTTGGCTGGAGCAGGAGAGAAGAGGGAATGAGGGTGTGACCTTCCCTGGGAGGGTGGGCAGGCCCTGGCACAAGGTGTCTGGAGAAGCTGTGGCTGCCCCATCCCTGAAAGTGTCCAAGGCCAGGTTAGACAGGGCTTGGAGAGCCCTGGTCTAGTGGAAGGTGTCCCTGCCCATGACAGGTTCTTGGGAACTGGATGAGCTTTAATGCCCCTTCCAACCCAAACCATCCTGTGACTCTCTAAGATTAATGAGCTGTCACTGTCCCTACCACACACTGGTGTCCCCCAGGTGACCCCAGAGCAGCCCCACCTTGGGAGTAGGCATCGTGCACCCAGCTGGCCCCCACGTTGGGCGCCCCGTCGTTCAGCACCACGTCCACCTTCCACGTCTGCAGCTCCTTGCGCAGGGCCTGAGGGACAGGGACACCAAGGACCCCCCTGTGATCCCCACCCAGGCAGGTGGGGTGGGCCACGACACCCCCTGCCACTGGCAGGGCACTTGCTGAGCCCCAGGGACAGCAAGGGACACTCAGGGCAGGGACACACCTGGCGGCATTTCTCGGTGGTGATGTCCTCCTGCAGCGTCACCACATTGGGGATGGGCTTGATGGGGACCAAATCCACCCCTGGCGTGAAAAAGGACAATACAACCTCTCAAAACAGGTTCCAGCCCACTCCCTGTGATTTCCTCATCCACCCTCTCCTACTCCCAGGATCCCCAACCCTTCCTTTGTCACATCCAGAGGTCGCGGTGCACGTCCCTGTCCCCAGCCCCTGCCAAATCCCACCACTCACCAATGATCAGGCTGGACACCGGCATGAATTTGGAAGCCACCTGAAGCCTGGAAGGAGAACAAAGGGATGAAACCATGCCAGGATCCCAGGGGAGCCCCCACCCTCGACTGTGCTGCCAGCGTTTGGGATCAGCTCCGGCACGGAGGGCATGGACACAGTGACAGGGGACACGGAGGCCATTGTCCCCGAGGGGGACACTCACCACCCGCCGGGGGCCGCGCACAGATCCAGCAGAGCTCGTGCCTTCTGCAGGAACTGGAACTTCCGATTGAGCTGGAGCAGCTTGAAGGAGGAGCGGGAGCGGAAGCCTGGGAGGTCACCGGGGGGTTACTGGGGGTTATGGGGGGTTACCGGGATCACCAGGAGCTACCGGGGAGTTACTGGGGGTCATNGGCCAGGTGGTAGAACTTGTCCCGCCGGCTCTTGCCCAGTTTGCTTTTCTTGCCCATGGTGGCGGCGGGGGGGACGCGCTGTCAGCGCCGGGCTCGGGGCTGGGGGGGCACGGGATGGGTGAGGGGGCCGGGGGGCACCGGGGGTGTCCAGGTGAGCCCCTCAGTGTCCCCTCAGTGCCACCCCCGGAGCCGCCGGCCCGGGGTCCCCTCGGCCCTGACACCGACGGTGCCCCCTTCCCCGATCCCCTTCCCGTTCCCGATCCCTTTCCCGTTCCCGTTTCCGATCCCGATCCCGTTCCCGTTCCCGATCCCAATCCCGACCCCGATCCCGCTCCCTCCGCGTGCTCACAGCGCCTTCCCAGCGTGCCCCGCGACAACGAGACAACTTCCGGTTAGTCCCCTTCTAGTCGCCATGTTGGGAGTGGCGCATCCCCGCCGCCGCGGCCGGGTGGGCTGTGCCGAGCCAGAGAAGAAGGACGATAACGGGAGACTCCCGAAACAATAAGGTATCCCCTCGGAGACGAGACTATCACCCCTTCCTTCCCCTCCGGTGCTTTATAAGGCGGAGAAACCACCTTTGACCGCACCAAGATGGCGGCACGGCCCCGTCGCGCTCGAGTCGCTATTACGCATGCGCACCGAGCCCAGGTGTACTGGGAGTGTGTTTGTGTGCCGGGGTGCGGGGAGGGGAAGTGACGCCATCACGCAGGGCGCGCAGGGGCCGGGCAGAGGAAGGCGGCCCGCGCCATCTTTGTTGGGGCCCGATGCCGGCGGAGAAGATGGCGGTGGATGGGCCCGAGCAGGTGAGGCCGGGCCGGGGACAGGGACAGGGATAGGGACAGGGATAGGGATAGGGGAGGATCGGGCCCCTCCGTGTGGCCCCAGGGCTCTGCTGCAGCCCGGTCTGCCCGGGGCATGGCCGCGCCGTGACTCGGCGGGTCTCCCCTCAGGCCCTGCCGTGAGGGCGGACGGGCCGGGCCGGGGTCGGGTGGGGATGGGATGGAATGAGGGGACTCGCAGGGGAACGGGAGCTGTGACTGCTCTGGGCACCGGGACCCCGGTGGGACCGGGGGGAAATTGGGGACCGAGAGCAGAGGAGGGAGGGGAAGGAAAAAGGGACCCAGGAGGGACCAGGGGGCGGAGAATGGGGGGAGGGAAAAGGGGTCCAGGACCCGGATCGAAGGGATCGGGAGAGGAATTGGGGACCGTGGGGGTCAGAGAGTGGAGGAGAAGGGAAAAGAGGAGACAGGAGGGACCAGAGGAAAAATTTGGGGTGGCGGGACAGAGAGGAGGGAAAAGGAGATCCAGGAGAGGCCAAGGGGGGAATTGGGACCCAAGGGGCAGAGACTGAGAAGGGAAAGGGGGACCCAAGACCTGTCGTGGAGGGGGAATTGGGAACTGGGGGTGCAGAGGATGGAGGGAAGGGAAGAGGGGACCCAAGAGGGACCAGGTGGCAGAGGCTGGGAGGAGACAAAGGGGAATCCAGGAGCTGTTCCAGAGCGGGAACTGGGGGCAGAGGAGGGAAAAAGGGACCCAGGACCTGGCCTGGGGTGGGAACTGGAGACTAAGGTGGCAGCAGTGAGGCTGGCAGGGGGTGCAGGTGGCTTGAGGGCCGATGCCACTGAGTTCTGCTGTTCCTCAGATGGAGATGGACGATGGGAAGGGCGGCTCGGGGCTCCGGCAGTACTACCTGTCCAAGATCGAGGAGCTGCAGGTGAGCCTTGCCAGGGGACACCAGGGCTGTGTGGCCGTGTCCCCACACCTGCCCTGGCCTGGGGGGCACCCACAGCATTCCCTGTGCTGCTGGTGCCCCGTTCTGGGGTGCAGGAGGAAGCTCTGCCCCAGGGGGGTGACAGCAAGCAGGGCCCACCCTGGGGACTCCTGGGGGCACCAGATGGGTCTCTGCTGTGAGCTGAGAGCCCTCTGGGTGAGGGGCTGCCCACCCTGCAGGGGCGTTTGGCCCCATCCACGGCCCTGTCCCAAGTGACACAGGGCAGGGTGGGATTGGATAGTGGGAAGGAATTTTCCCCTGTGAGGGTGGGCAGGCCCTGGCACAGGTTGGGCAGAGGAGCTGTGGCTGCCCCATCCCTGGAAGTGTCCAAGGCCAGGTTGGAGCAACGTGGTTTAGTGGAAGGTGTCCCTGCCCAGGGCAGGGGGGTGGGATGAGATGAGCTTTAAAATCCATTCCAAGCCAAACCATTCCATGAATCCATGGAAACAGCCACAGTGCTGGTGCCCACGCTGGGTTTAGGTGAGCCCTGCCCAGGACACCCAGGACTCAGCCAAGCTCTGCCCCCACAGCTCATCGTGAACGAGAAGAGCCAGAACCTGCGGCGGCTGCAGGCACAGAGGAATGAGCTGAACGCCAAGGGTACGGCCTGGACCCTCCTCCTCCTCTTCCTCCTCCTCCCCCTCCCCTGGGGCTCTGGGCTGGGCTGGGGGCTCCTGTGCACTCTGTGCTGCCCCTGTGCCCAGGGCAGGGGCTCAGGGTGGAGGCTGTGGCTGGTGCTGAGTTGTCCCTCTCTGCAGTGCGGCTGCTGCGGGAGGAGCTGCAGCTGCTACAGGAGCAGGGATCCTACGTGGGAGAGGTGGTGAGAGCCATGGACAAGAAGAAAGTGCTTGTCAAGGTACAGAGCTGAGCCATCCTGAGGGTGGTCAGGGCTGGGGTGGGGTCTGAGGGACCCTCCCTGTGTCCCCGTGGGGTCAGAGCGAGTGTGAGCCTGAGCTGGGGGGATGTGACAGCTCAGAGACATGGAGTGGGAGCTCTTTGTCTGGAGGAGCACGTTGGAATGGCTCTGCTGGGCCCAGGCCTTCCCCAGGCTGGTGAGAGGCAGGAGGGGCCACAAGGTGATGGTTGAGCTCCTGGCTCCTTCTTCCTGCTCCGAGCAACTGGTGGATTTGGGCACAAAACAGGGAACTTTCCAGAGAAATCACAGTGCCATCGCTGCCTTCCAGGTGCACCCGGAGGGGAAGTTCGTGGTGGACGTGGACAAGAACATTGACATTAATGATGTGAGTGTGCTGGGGCCATGGGAGGAGTCCTGACTGGTCCCTCTGGGGATGGCAGGGACACTGATCCCCACCCCCAGGGCTGGCAGGGACACTGATCCCCCCTGCGTCCCCACAGGTGACCCCAAACTGCCGCGTGGCCCTGCGGAATGACAGCTACACCCTGCACAAGATCCTGCCCAACAAGGTGGACCCACTCGTGTCCCTGATGATGGTGGAGAAGGTCCCAGATTCCACATACGAGATGATCGGGGGCCTGGACAAGCAGATCAAGGAGATCAAGGAAGTGATCGAGCTGCCCGTGAAGCACCCGGAGCTCTTTGAGGCGCTGGGGATCGCCCAGCCCAAGGCAAGCGCTGCTGGGGGTGGCCTGGGGATGTCCCCATGTCCCTGTCGGGGTCTGATGTGTCCTGTGGCTCTTTCAGGGGGTGCTGCTCTACGGCCCTCCTGGCACAGGCAAGACCTTGCTGGCCAGGGCCGTGGCCCATCACACCGACTGCACCTTCATCCGCGTGTCGGGCTCCGAGCTGGTGCAGAAGTTCATCGGGGAAGGTAAAAGGGCGCGGGGGAGGTGGCTCTGGGTGACCTCAGGGCTGTCCCTCTGGGGTGGTCCCGGTGCCAGGCTCAGCCCCGTGCCCCTCCAGGTGCCCGCATGGTGCGGGAACTGTTTGTGATGGCCCGGGAACACGCGCCCTCCATCATCTTCATGGACGAGATCGACTCCATCGGCTCCTCCCGCCTGGAGGGCGGCTCAGGCGGGGACAGCGAGGTGCAGCGCACCATGCTGGAGCTCCTCAACCAGCTCGATGGCTTCGAGGCCACCAAGAACATCAAGGTAGTGCCGGCCCTGCCTGGGGACGGGGCCATGTCCTGCCGGCCCCACAGTGGTGACAGTTGTCCCCGTGCAGGTGATCATGGCCACGAACCGGATCGACATCCTGGACTCGGCTCTGCTGCGCCCCGGCCGCATCGACAGGAAGATTGAGTTCCCCCCTCCCAATGAGGAGGTATGTGGGTGGCCCTGGTCCCTGCTGTCCTCCTCTTCTCCCTGGGAGCCATTCCAGCGGCTCCAACCCTCCCTGTGCCAATGCTCCAGGCCCGTCTGGACATCCTCAAGATCCACTCGCGGAAAATGAACCTGACACGGGGCATCAACCTGCGGAAGATCGCGGAGCTGATGCCGGGGGCGTCAGGCGCGGAGGTGAAGGTGAGCTGGGGGCACTGGGCAGCACTGGGGGTGGCACAGGGGGGCGGTGGGTGACATCCCTGTCCCCCCAGGGCGTGTGCACAGAAGCAGGAATGTATGCACTGAGGGAGAGGCGGGTGCACGTCACGCAGGAGGACTTCGAAATGGCTGTGGCCAAGGTAAGTGCCAGAGGGAGAGTGGCCATGGGTTTTGGGGGCACAAAGTGTCCTGGGCACTGTCTGCCAGCACCTGGGAGCTGCAGGGCTTGGAGGGGGTTGGGGAGAAAACAGTGTTAAGGGGGTTGTTCCTACATCAGTGACGTGGGAGAGGCTGCTGTGCCTTCCTGGTGCAGGGCCGAAATTTGGGTAGTTCTGGGGGCATGTTGGCACCCAGTGTGGGGGCTCTGTGCTGGAACCACCCCCTTCCCCCTCCCCACCCAGGTGATGCAGAAGGACAGCGAGAAGAACATGTCCATCAAGAAGCTGTGGAAGTAAGGGTGAGGCTGGAGCTGCTCCATGCGCAGCAGCATTTAAATAAAGTGCCACTAAAGCCAGGCTTGGGCACTCATTTGGGGACAGGGTGGGGGTCAGGACCCGACACAGACCTCCGCCCAGAGCTGCAGGACTCAACACACCCCCACAGAGCTGCTGCTAACTGGTTTTATTAGAAAATATCCAAAATAGAAAAAAAAAAAGGTTACACGAGAGGCAGAGCAGGCACCCCTGAGCCTGGGAACACCCTGGGAATATGTAAACGCCCCCCTCCCCTCGGGAGCCTGCGGTTGGGGGGGGCCAAGGCACTTTGGGGAAGCTGGCAGGTGGTGGCACCATCCCTGTGGTCCCCTCCATCCCCAGTATGTCCAGTTTTTGGTGCCCTGGTGACCCCCCTGCCCGCAGGCTCCTGGGGGCAGAGCTACCCCCTCTGCCCCTTCAAGACGAGTCACTAATTGTGGGAAACAGGGGGAGGGGGTGGAGTAATGAACTGATTGTCAAACACTTAATCTAAACTCTTGGTTCCGTGTCCAACCCTGAGCCCCTGCAGAGCCCAGGAAGAGGAACTCAATATATTAATCAAATACAAACCCACTGTACAAAACGCTTCCTTTTTTTTTTGTTTGTTTGTTTTGTTTTTGTTTTTTTTATATAAAACCTGTTCACAAAAATAGTGCAAAACGTCGGGCACCGGCGGGGCCGGGAGTGGGGCTGGCGTTTGGAATGACAAACTTTGGTTGAAGAGGGGGCAGGGCTGGGCTCAGGGAGGGCTGGCAGCACCTCCCCCTCGGCACAGGCAGCTCTTCCCAGCTCCCGGAGGTTTTTTGGGCACGGAAAGGGGAGCGGGAGGGCCGCGGGGGCTCTAAGGGAGGGGCGCAGGGCACGATGCAAAGCAGGAGGGTGCATTACTGCGGGGGTTTGGGGGGAGCAGGGACCCCCTCTGTGCTCTGCCCGGGGCCAGAACTTCCCGGCCCAGTGGAGCCCAGGGGTGTGAGCGGGTCCCAGTCCCTCCAGGCACATCGGGTTTGTGCAAGTGCTGTTTGATTCCAGTAAGTACCGTCAGGCTCAGGCAGCAGCGAGAGAGGAGGAGCTCCCGAGCCCCCGCCCGGCCTTTAGGTGAGGCGGATCCCGAGCACTTGTTCCAGTTCCTGCCGGCGCTGCTGGACCTGGAGGGGAGACCAGGGAGGTCAGAGGGATCCCTCAGTGTCATCCCCACGCGTTCCACACCCCCCTGGCACAGCCCGGTGCCCACCTTGGCAAAGATGTGTCTGCCCACAGCCTCCTGCGCCCAGGGCTGCTGGTAGAACTCTGCTCGCCGCTCCTCCTCGGGGTTCCCGATCACATCCGTGATGATCTGAGTGACACACAGGGTGGGGACACAGGGAGTGACCACCAGGGCTGCACCCAAACCCCCTCCCAGCCCCAGGGATTGAGAAGTATGGAAATGTTATGGTTGGAAAAGCCCTTTCATCAAGTCTAACCATTAACCCATCACTAAACTGTGTGCCCAACAGCCACATCCAGGTGTTTTTGAACATTTCCAAGGATGGTAATCCCACCACTAGCCTGGACCAGGGCTGGACAATGTCTTCCATGAAGAAATCCTTCCTAGTATCCAACCTAAACCTCCCTGGGCAACACCTCCCCTTTACCTTGAGGTCCCTCCTCTGGGATTTGATCCATTCCTGGATGAAATCCTGGGGGTTGTTGCTGAAGCTCAGCATGAAATCCCTCTGTGTCTTCAGCTGGTTGATGGATTCGATGGTCTCGTGAATCTGGGGAGAGGAGAGGTGTGAGAGGGAGCTGTGTCCCCCCAAACAGGACATCACCACGCCCCCCCCCCAGCTCCTCAGGGCTGTGCCCTGGCAGCGTGCCCCCACCTTGGCATCTAGGGAGGCAATTTCCTGCTGGTTGGTGGTGGAAGCCAGGAAGTTGCTCATCTGAGCCTTCAGGGGATCGTCCACCTCCACGTCGATGTCGTAGCAGGCCGTCTTCTTCTGGTCGTTGGGGTCCACACTGGGAGGAAACCGAGTGTTTGGGGGGCACCTCCTCAGCCTACGCCCTGCTGTGGGGGTGGATGGACCCCCCCCCCACTGCCCCAAGGACCCCCCACATTTGTTTGGCTGATTCTTCCCCACCCAAGTGACTTGTGCTCACACTGTTTCTTCGGGCTGGAGACCTCAGAGCCTCCTCCCCTCCATTCCATGGAGCCTGGGGACACTGCCTGGACCCCTGTGACCCCACAGATCCCCCCATTCCCAGAGAGAAGGCCGAGCCTGCTCCCCACCCCATGGAGACCCCATTTCCAGGGACAGTGCCTGTCCCATTCCCCACCCATGGAGCCTCCCATTCCCAGAGACACTACCCATCCCCCTGCCCACCCCAGGGAGCCCCCCAGCCCCCGGAATGCTGCCCCCACCTGATGGTGTGGTTGATGATGATGGGATCCGGGTGCTGCAGGAGCCCCGCCAGCTTCATGGGGATCTCGGAGAAGCGCATGCGGATGCAGTTGAAGATCTGGGGGGGCAAAGCAGAGGGTTTGCTGTCCATGACAGGGCCTCCTTCTACCCGTCCAGGCAGGTGGGGGCATCCCCAGCCCTGGTTTGAGCGTGGCAAGGTGAGAGATGCAAAACCAGAGCCTGGGGAAGGGGCAGATGGAGTCTTGGGGTCTGTGGCAGCCAGGGAAGAGGCTGTTCGTGGCTGGAGGGGTGGGAAGGGGGTTGTGCCCCCTCCAGGTGTGGTACCTGGCGGAAGTAGCGGTTGCAGTTGATGTACTCCTTCTCGTGGCTGTCCTGCAGCTTGTTGTGCTTGATGTAGAGCCAGAGGGCCTGCATGATGCTGGCACGGGTCTGGGTGTGCACCCCCAGCAGCCGGGCCAGGCGGGGGTCCAGCTTGTACTGGGGGGGCTGTGGGGACACACAGGGTCAGTCACTGAATCACTGAGGTTGGAAAAGACCTCCAAGGTCATCGAGTCCAACCTGTGACCCATCCCCACCTTGTCACCCAGCCCAGAGCACCCAGTGCCATGTCCAGTCCTTTTCCTGAACCCCTCCAGGGATGGGGCTCCACCACCTCCCTGGGCAGCCCCTCCCAATGTTTAACAACCCTTTCGAGGAAGAAATTCCTTCTGATGCCCAAAGAAGTGGGGGGGTCTGTCTGGCACTTGGGAGGCCCCTCTGAGCACGGTGTCACACACAGCCCCAGTGTCACTGCAGGCTGCTCAGAACTCCCTGTGCTCCTTCAGTTCCCTGCATCCCACCCAAGCCCCGCCCCAGCCCACTGCCCACCCTGGGCTGCCCCTCCCAGGTGAGCAGTGCTGAGGGAGGGCAGCAGGTACACCCAGCCCCCGTGAGGCCCCAGGGCTGTACCTGGTGATCCAACATGAGCAGCAGAGTGCACTTCACATTGACATCCCCGGGACGCTTCACCTGGAAGCCGTCAGTCTCCTGGGTCGTGGGCATCCGGTGCCACTGTGAGACCGAGGGGACACTGCTCAATCCAGGAGCAGGACAAGCCACGTGCCACCAGGCTTTGTGTCTGCAGAGCTGGTCCTCGGGCTCTGGGCAGGGGTCTAGCACAGGCAGACAGCCTGGGGCCCAGCCCTGGCAGTTCCTGGGAGTCTGATCCCAGTGGGTGACACCCAGTCCAGCTGGATGTGCTCCAGCCCAGTGGTGGATCAGCATTTGGGTGGGCTGGGCCAGTTCCAGCCCTGAGGGCTCCAACAGCTCCTGGAGTCAATGCAGGATCAATCCTGCTCAGCCACGGCAGGGGATGCACATCAGAGCTGCTCACAACCCCACATGTGGAGGGGATTCCATCACATCGAGCACCACCACAGAAAGAAGTGTTTCCCACAGGAAAAGGCACGAGCTGGGTGCAGGGAAAGCTGCTCCGTGCAGGAGCACCCAAAAAAGGTCTGATCCCACTCACAGTGTTTAATCTCCCTGAGAACCTTCCAGCTCAGCTGAGAGGCAAGAGAGCAAATCCTTCTTCTTCCATGGAACTGGGATGTGTGGATGAGCCTCCTGTGGCATCATGACCTGTGTGGGGCCTCACTGGTGCCAATCTGAGGGCTCAGGGCTGCCCCTGGAGCCACATCCTCGCTGCAGCCCCACAACTCTGGCTGTGGATTTGGGGCTGGGAGGGGGCAGCTACTGCAGGAACCAGCACCAGGGAAGAAAACGCAGCCCTTGAGGCTGGAAAGCAGTGTGGCCCCCTGAGGAGGGTTTGGCACTGCTCCCTGGCACCCAAAACTACCTGGGACAAAACTTCTTGCACAGTGGGACCTGGGCTGAACATTCAGAGGGGAAGCAGCAGGACCAGCTCCCATCTCCCCCTGGGATCACCCCTCCTGCCTCACCTCCACCAGATGGTTGTCCGGCCCATACAGCTCCTTGTCCAGCTCGATGACGAGGCTCTTGAAGAAGGAGGAGAACTTTCTCTTCTGCTTGCTCGGCTGCAAAGAGACCTGTCTGACCCCCAGCCAGGGAGGGCCCCAGCCCAGACCCATCTCCAGCCCCTGGAATGGGGCCATGTCCAGCCCAGATGAGCTCCTAGCACACAGGACCAGCACTTCATCCTCCTGGATCCTTATGGATAGTGCTTCTCCCACCACTTCATCCCTCCTGGATCCTTACATCCTCCAGCAGTTTGCCCTCCACACGCAGCTCCCAGGAGGCCACACGCTCACCCCCCTCTCCTTCTTCTTTGGCTGGGGTGAAAGTGTTGGAGATGTAAATCCTCAGCTTCCGCTTTTGCTGTGCAATGGGGAAACAGAGAGTGGGAATGACTGGAGTGAGAGGGCGACTGCAGTACCCATTTCCACTTCTGGATGAGAGGTTGCACCAGGGGAGGTTCAGATTGGGTATTAGGGGAATTTTTTTCCACAGAAAGGGCTGTGGTGGAGTCACCATCCCTGGAAGCATCCAAAAACGCGTGGATGTGCCAATTCAGTGGTGGTGCTGGGTTGATGGTTGGACTTGATGATCTTAGAGGTTTTTTCCAACCCTAACAACTCTGTGATTCCACAATTCTGTGGCTGCAGCCCCCACCCCTCCCAGCCAGGGCCACCACGCACCGTCAGGGGTTTCTTGATGGCCTCCTGGATCTCCATCCTCTTCCGGGCGATGGTTTGGTCCAGCTTGCGCTCAAAGGCCAGGAGGTCCATGTAGGCCTGGGATTCTGGGACCAGTTCTCGGATCTGTCACACAGAAATGGTCAGTCCCTGGTGTGCTGGAATGGGGCTGGACCCCCCCCACAGCCCCAGCAGCACAACCAGAGCTGGGCTGGCATGCCAAGGAGTCTACAAGCAACAAGTCCAGCACAACAGCCCCAAATTGTTATTTTAAACAAAGACTGCAGCCCTGCAAAACTCTCCCCAGATCTGTTCACAGCCTGTCACAGGCACAGAATGAATCCTTGGATTGTCTACAGGGACCTCCAGGAAAGGCTTATGGTCTTCCTGGGGTCTCCATCCAAAGTCATTGCTGCTCCTTGCTTGCTCTAAGTCCTGCTTGTCCAACTTAATACACCCCAAACCTCTCCTGCCACTCCAGAGGAAGAGAGAAATATTTCAAATGCCCCATTTGGGCAGGAGGCAGCTCAGTGAGATCCCCCCTCATGGGGACCCCATCACCCACTTCAGCATCTCTGAGGTGTCACTCACCCTCTGTGGCAGCACCTTGTCAGCCATCTTCCTCCTTTTCACCCTGCAAAAGCACAGACAGCCAAACGATACAACCCTGCAGCTCCCAAGGACATCCTGCTGCCTGCCCAGCGTGGGGCTGGATGTTGGGAAAGGTTCTTCCCCCAGAGGGTGGTGGGCACTGCCCAGGCTCCCCAGGGCAGTGGGCACGGCCCCAAGGCTGCCAGAGCTCCAGGAGGGTTTGGACAACGCTCTGAGGGACAGGGTGGGATTGTTGGGGTGTCTCTGCAGGGCCAGGGGTTGGGCTGGATGGTCCTTGGGGGTCCCTTTCAAGTCAGGGTATTCTAGGATATTCCTGATGACTGAGGGGAGAAGGTACTGGATGTCAGAACCTGTCACCAGGGAAAGAAATCCAGGGGAGCTGGTACCAGGCAAAGCCATGGTTTCAGGAGAGTGTTGCCGATTTTCCTCTCTGCAAACAGCCATCACATTCTGCCAGTGCCACAAGCCAAAGCCCCCTGCCAGGAATTCACTGAGAACAAACCAGCCCTGCCACAGTGGGGCTGGAATCCTGGTGGACAGAGGGAGCAGGGTGGGCTCCAGAGCCACAGGGGCTGAGCTGCTCAGAGCCACCTGAGCTCAGCCCACCCTGCACACTTCAGGCTCCCAGCAGCCTGAACCCACCCTGATGTCCCCCTGAGCCCCTGCTCAGTGCCTGGACACAGCAGGGAACACTCTCCCCCCGTTCTGCTGCACAAGAGACAGGGCAGAGTCCAGCAACACAGGGAAGTGCCATTTCTCTGGCAGCACATGGAACAGCAGGATGACCCACGTGGGTGTCGCTGCCATCCCGAGGGGTCCAAGGTACAGTGGCTGCCCCTGGAGGACATTTGGGAGGGCGGCCCCAGCCAAGAGCGGGGTCAGAGCCCCTCCTGGAGCTCTTCCTGCCCACAAACACCTCCTGCCCACAGGTCTGGCCACCCCATCAGCAGCTGGCAGCTCCTAATCCCTGGATCCGCAGCCAGCTGGGAGCAAGGACACCCAACCAGCCAGGCACGGCTGATCCCAGATCCCAGCCCTGTGGAATGGGGCCACAGCCATCTCCAGCTGCTGACGCCCCTGCTGGGTGACAAGCTGCTCCCTGGCCTTAATCCCCGGCTCGCTCCGCTGTGGTGCCCTGAGAGGGATCACGGAGCCAACGGAGCCGGGCAGGGAATGGGACCTGAGCATCCATGAGCACCAAGGGAGCCTGCCCTGAGAAACAGCTTCCAGTCATCAAGAAGCCCTCATGGAAAACAGGAACAGCAGAGGGATTAGTGGGGTTGTAAACAAGCGAGGAGCTGCTGGCACAGCCCCAAGGAAGAGTCCTGCCCAGACCGCAGATCCAGGGAGCATCCCTGCAACCTTGGCACCCCCATCCCACAATTCCAGCCACATCTGTGCCTGCCACAGCCTGGAGAGACTCCTGAGAGGAGAGAGACGCCCTGGAGCTGGGGCACAAACAGACACAAGGCTTTTCAGCTACTCGTGTGGAGATCAGAGTGAGGGGAAGCTGAAAACCAAGTCAGCTCTGCCCCTTCACCACAAAACATCCCATTCCCGAGCTCTGGCAGGTTCCCCACTGCCAGTGGTGCCAGTCTGGGGCAAATCTGTGCTGGTTCCCAGCTCGCTGCAGCAGGGCAGGGAGCTGGGGGTCTGTGCATGACAGGACACTTGTCAGACACTTGAAAACGTTTGGAGATCTTAAAGACAGTCAGACACTCAACACAGCCCTGGGCATCCTGTCCTAAATTAAATTAATCTTTTTATATCTCTGTATCCGCAGTGATATCTCACTAAATATATATATATATAGTTCTGAAATAGGGCTCTCCTGTGGTCTGCAGAAAGTTTTGCAGCAGATCTTCTTGTGACTAAACTATTGGGGCTGGTTTTAACAAGACAGCTCATGGCTGCAGTTCAGACGTAAAGCAGCAAAACACGAGGTAAAACACAAACTGGGCACCCTTTCAGCTTGGACTAGTGTGCTAGTCCTGGGAACACGCAAGGCCAGGATGGAGGGGGCTTGGAGCAGCCTGGTGTAGTGGAAGGTGCAGGGAACTGGATGGGCTTTAAGGTCCCTTCCAACCCAAACCATTCCACGATTCCATGAAGCACAATCAAGACCCAGCAGGACAAACCACCCCCTCCCGTCTCCCGAGGGTGTCCATCCTGGAGCAGAGTGTTCCAGCCCCTTACCCTCTCCTCTGGGTGGCCATCGGTGGCTGTGCCTGGGGGGTCAGCAGGCGCTTCCTGAAGGGATCCATCATGGATTGGGGCAGGCCGGGTCTCATCGGGGAGGCTGCTCCGTACGGGGGGGCTCCAGGTGGTCCCACCTGCAGCCCTGCCATGGGCATCCGGCTGCCAGGCGGCATCCCAGGGCGCTGGGGGGAAGAGAGGAGAGCAAGAGTGTGGGTTAAACACTGCCCTGCGCCAGGCCTGCTCTCAGCTGGGCCCTGCCAACCATCGTCCCTGCGGCTCCTTCCTCGGGAGAGCTCTCTGAGGGGGACGTATCCTGCTCTGAAGCACAGGCAAGGACAGGGCACAGGGCAGGGAGGAGGGAATGGCAGCAGGAGCTGCAGCCGTCCTTGCTGCAGGAAGAGCGATGGGAAAGCAGAAGCAGGAGGAGCAGAAGTCACAGGGGAAGTGTGCCCTGCCAGCTGGCACGGGGCTGAAGCCACGCATGGCCCGGAGCCACCACCATGGAGCCAGAACCACCAGACCCAGTGTCACGAGGGCACTGCCTGCAAAGCCCCCCCAACCCCGGGGACATCATGGGTTCCTCTCTGGAAAACAGCACTGGAGGGGGAGACCAGGGCAATCCCACTTCCTAACAGCGGGCAGGAAGGAAGCTGAGGGATGGAGGAGGCAAGAGCTCACCCCCTGCCAGCAGCCAGCTCCATCCTTCCCCTTCCAGGGACCCAGACAGGGAATTCAGGAGACACGACAGTACCCAACCCCTGCAAGGGGTCCCAGTCCAGGAGCACCCCCAGAGCAGGGGTTTGTCTCGAAGGTGCCACCAGGTCAACACCCCACACACCCCCCCAGGACCCTCAACAGTCGGTCACAGCATCCCATGACCCACCAGCTGCCCCTGCGTGCCCCAACCTGCTCCACCTGAGGGCTGAGCCAGCACTTCCCGGGATCCTTTGATCCTCACCTCCCCACAGGGAGAGCCACCGAGCCAGCAGAACAACATTTCTGCCCTGCCACAGGCTCCTTGACATGCCAGGACATCCCCTCAGCTCCTCTCCCTGCCCTGCCAGGGCACAGCACTGTGCTGTGAGGGGAGCTAAGGAAGCCACCTCGTTACCTGCACACAGGGATCAATTTTGGAGCAATCCCTGGATGCAGGAGGGCTGGGAGCACAGCCTGCCCTCCACAGCTCACTCCGAGCTGCAGCCGAGGGGTGGGGTTGACAGCAGCTGGAGTCAAAACTCCCCCCCCAAAAACACCTCCCCTCCCTGAGAAGCCGGTAAACACAAACCCAAAACCTTGGGCTGCTCCACGGGCGCCTCTGCAAGCGGGAGATCCTGAAAAGAGCAGCGTGTTGGCACTGGCAGCCTGGCAGCAGCGGGGCCCCAGGATTAGTGCCGCACGTGGCAGCTCAAAAACACACACACAGGCACAGGCTGAGCCCGTTACACAACCCAACACACACAACCCAACACAGCCCCACTGCTGCTCAGACATCCTCTGGAGCAGCACCCCCAGAGCCTGGGCTGGCTGACCTGCCCTTGCTACAGGGCAGGAGCCTCCTCCTTCCTCCTCTCAGCTCCCAGATGTTCGGTCTCCTCCTGACCAGCCTCATTTGTGCAACTCCTCGTGACTGTGTCAGCATCACCCAGAGCTCGCTGTGGCCAGCAGCACCTTTTTTTTTTGCCAAAAAACCACAAGGCAAGAACACAGTTTCGGCGGGTTTATCAAGAAATCCGTTGTGGCAGGGCTGGGAGGAGGGGCAGCACTGAGCCCCACGCCCTCTGCAAAAGGAAAAACCACAGTAAATATTGTTTTGCCAGTTCAGCGTGGCTACAGGAGGACTCTGTAACCCATAACAGTGCTGACTCACCTGCAAGGGCTTCTGGAGAGCACATAAATCAAGAGAAGCAGCTGTGAAACTTTTAATTTGAAATCCCTGGGCCCCAAGAGAGGCTCAGCGTGGTGCTGAGGCCGCAAATAGAATCTGCAGCTCCCTGGAGCCACCAGGAGCATGGAGAAGGCAGATGGCTGTCAGGGAAACCCCTGCCCCAGGTGTTTTTCAAGCCCACCTGTGATCAGTGCTAGAAGAAAACTGCTTGGAAGGCCAGGGAGGTTCCCTACATGACTACACAGCCCCTTCCCTGCACTTGGAATGCTGCTGGCAGCTTGCTTGGAGGTGACACGGCCATGACCAGCTCCTGCCCTTCAGCCAGGGCAGTTCTCACCATGCCCTGAGGTCTCTCCTACCTCCCACTGCCACTCCATGGATCACTTTTCTGATCTATCCTTGAAATGAGAGATTTGAAGGCTTGGCTCAAGTCAGGGGAGTCTGTGACAGCTCCACATCAGCGACAGCACCTTTTGCATGGTCTCCTGTGTGTCCATCTGCTCTTTGGAGGGCCAGACCGCTCAGCTGAGACAATTCTGTTGGCAGGGAGAGGTTCAGCACAAGGAGGAACAGATCTGTCACACTTAAACTTTAACATCACCTCCAAAAGCATCTGAGAACCATCAGCCACAGCTCAGCTGGCAAGGGAGTGAGTTCCAGCCCCCTAGGGACCTGCATTTGATCACTTGGACAAGCAATAAAAGAGGGCAGAACCCTTCACACTGATGTTTTTTTCCTCTCAGTTTACCCTCAAGATCTTCACATTCCTAACAGAGAAGTCTCTTGGCTCAATCAGTTACTGCACCCCTGTGCTGGGCAGCCTCAGCCCCTCACCTCCTGCCCAAAGGCTGCCAAGACCCATCTCACACAAGCACAGCCTTAAATGTCCAGCTAAGCCAGGAAGCAGCATTACAGCCCCGCGGGTGAAGCCTGTTTGCAGCCCCTTTAGGAAACCCTGGAATTTAGCAGGATGCAGGAGGGCTTAAGCTCAGGAAATTTCATTAAACCAGCTCAAACCAAGGAGCCCTTCCTCAGCTCTCTGCTGTCCAACACCCCTCATCCCTGTGCCCACCCCTCCGGGTCCCGCCTCGTGCCCTCCCCTCCCTCCAGCGGGGCGGACAAAGGGCAAACCGTGCAAGCTCAGCGCCGAGGAACAAGCTGGATGCCATCCAGCCTTCCCTGCGGAGAGCGAGCGGAGCCTTTGGAAAGGGGACAGCAAACAGCTTGTTTGTGTTCCCTGCCAAAGCCCAAGGAACGGATGGGGCTGGCTGTGGTTTAGCGGTTCATCCCAGGTCAGTGCACAGGCCACTCGCCTTTGGGGAGCTCTGCTCAGCCTCAGCCCCAGCCCAATCCAACGGGAGGCTGGGAGGCTTCCCGATGGATGGTCCTTGGCATGACGGAAGCCTCTGCGCCTGCCAAAGGGCCCTTCTTGAGGAAGGGCAGCCCAGAAATTGGAGGCTGGTAGCAGAGAGAAGTAATAAATCACAGGATGGGTCTGCAGGAAGAAGCTGGGCTGGAAAATGAACTTGAAGGAAAGCAGAAATTCTAAAAACAGCTCGAGAGCCTCTTCATCTTCCTTCCAAGATCATGGCTCTTCCCAGCATCTCCGCAGTGAGGGGGAATGGTCCTTCCCAACACGTCCCATTTCGCTCTGTCCAGAGGTGTGATCCAACTTCGGACACATTAACAGGTCAGGGAATGGGAGCGCACATCCATCCTTGCCTGGCACTCTGGGAGCAGAGCCAGGGCCAGGAGACAAGAGCTCTTCCTGCAAATTCCTCCCCTCGTGCCCAGGCAGCAGCACTTCCCATTACATACAGAAACAAACCCTGCTCAAACAGGATTCGAGCTCCACATCAGGCTGGGCTCAAGGAGAGCTCAGCTACCTAAAGCCACTGCTCAATCCAGGGCTTTGCACGGATCAGGACTTAACTGAGCCCCCCGGCACACCCCAAAAGATGCTTCCCTTTCTTGTTTGTCCTTATCTCTGAGCAAATCCCTCTTGGGAAGGTGCCAGGAAGAGCCTGGGCTGGTGCTGGCAGAGATCTTGATCTGGGAGGCTGGTGGTGCTATCAAGATGTTGTTGCAGAATTTCAATCACTCCCTCAGCTCTCTGCTCCCAGCAAGCCCCAAAACTGCTCCCAAACTGCCCCATGCAGCTTTTCAGACTTGGAAAGGCTGCCAGGTTTGGATATAGGAGGAGCTTTCAGGAGCCAGATCGCCTCTCAGCTAAAAACTGCAGACAAGGAAGTAGTAAATCAAAGGGAGAAGGGCACAGCACCAGGAAGAGCCTCCCAGCAGGCTGGGGGCACGTGCTGGGAACGTCTCCAGCACCAGCAGAGCTCTCTGGGTAGGGACAAACCTGCCCATCCAAGGCCTCACACCCAGAGCTGTGGATGCCACAGGCCAGAAAAAGCAAAGATCAAGGGGATCCAGACCATAACACGGCCAGTTAACTGCAGCAGGAATGAGGAGCAAAGGTGTTGGGCTCCTGCTCAGAGCTGCTACCACGGCGGGAGGCCCAGGGGAGGAGCAGGAATGGGTGCCTGGCACAAACTGCTGCAGTGCCAAAGTGCCCAGGGAATGGCTCTGGGAGCTCCTGGGGAGGTCCTGTGGAGGCAGAGGGGGGTGAGAGCCTTCAGCAGCAACTCCTGAAGATGTTGTTGTTCCCCCAGAACTCCACTGTCACGTGGTCTCTGCTGTTGCTTTCCTCCAAGAGGACACTGCTCATCTGCTTTGTATCATCGCTGAAACCAACTTCAGGCTCAGGCTGTGATGAAACCTGCCTTGGAAACCCTCTCCCTTGGGAAGGGTGGGGTCATCCAGCTCAAGCAGCATCCCAGCCTTCTGGATCAGCTCCAGCCCTGGCTGTTGTCTCCAGGCCCCCTTCAAGCCAATCCCAATGAGCAGGAACACTGTGCTGCTCTGCTCCCAAACCGGGCGGATTTTTCCCGTTCCACACTACACCCTCTCCAACATGTCCAGGCCTCCCCAGCTTTCACCTGGTTCCACACCAACAACCCACACTTCTCCAGCTCCTCCATCCCACTGTCTCCATGTATTTCTCCATGAAGCACGACTCTGCTTTCCTTCCCACTGCCACCTGCCCAGGGATGGGATCGCCAAGCTGCTTGGGAGGGTTTAGGAGTTGCTTGGACTGCAGCAGCCTCCTATCCCATGGAAACCAGGCTCTGTTTTGGCAGCATATAAAACCCCTTTAATGAGACACCTTATTTTGCCAACTCTGCACACAAGTGAAGCATCAGGTTGGGGTAACTGTGAGGCTGGAGAGGTCCCATCTCCACACAGACCCACACTGCTCCCTGTCCCGGTATCAATCCCATAACTTGGGGGGAAACTCTTCTAAGATCAAAACTAGCACCTGAACAAACAGGAAGGCTCCTTCTCACTGAACTTGGTGGGACAGCACAACCTGGGTGCTGGGGCTCAGCCTTGGCATCCCTGCTGCCCTGGGCACAGGGATCAGGATGGGGGCTCTGCCCACAGACCCAGGAGCACACAGCCTGACAGCTCAGCTGATCACCCTCCTGCTGGGAAAAGCCCTCTCCTTCCTGCTCCAGGCATGGCACCAGCACCTGGCTGCTCAGGGAACATCAGCTCCCAAAAGGAACTCCCCAACAGAGTCATCCTCTTGGATTCCCTGTTTGAGCTGCCACTAAATCCCCCGCAGGCCCACAAGGATGTCAAAAGGACGAGCATATGTTTCATAATCCAGCGATTAGAGCCCCTAAGCCCTCGCCGGCACGGACAGGGGCCTGTTGTGTCTCCTGGTGCCCAAATCACGCAGCTCTTCAATAAGCCAGGACTAACAAAGCCCAGAAGTCCTCTGGGCACAGCAGGGATGGCCACCGGGAGGGGAGGGGCTGTTTTTCCCAGCCTGGGAATTGCAAAACAAAAGGAGACCCTCAGGATCATCTCCTTTCCCAGGCACAGCAATGCAGCTCCTGGCTGGACTTGAGGCCACTCATCCCCAGCCCCACGGATCCCACCAACTCCTGCTCTGCCCTGCCAGTGCCAGATGCCACAGGGATGGATGCCTGGGATACATCACCCCGTATTCCCAGCCAGCACCAGTGGGAGGGGGGAAAGCCAGCATATGCCAGCCTGTTTACCCTGCAGCTCCCATCTGGCTCCAGCTTCCCAGCTGGATTTTGCAACCTGCAGCATGGAAGGCTAGGGCAGACTCAGTGCCTGCTCTCCTCCACCTCGAGTTACTGCTGTGGCTGTGCCAGCTCCATTCCCAACATTATTTTTTGGGCGTTTTTAAGGCTACAGGAGGAAGTTGTTCCCTCATCCTGCATTAGCGAGCCGGAATTTCCCCTCAGCTTGGCTTATTTCTGAAGTTTTAATTCATGCAAATAAGGCACAGCTCTGGAAGAGGAGATCGGCGCCCATGAGAACGTGTTGCACAACTGGGCTCCTCCATTTCCAGCCGGTCTGGACAACTGAGCTTTACAAGGGAAAACTAAGGACCAAAATAACCAGCACGAGCCTGGGAGTGAACTGACAAGCTGAGTGTGCAAGGGGGAGCAGGAGGGGATGTCAGGATATACTTCTTATTGTCGGAATATCAGAGAAACGTGGAATGGTTTGGGTGGGAAGGGACTTCAAAGCCCACCCAGTGCCACCCCCTGCCATGGGCAGGAGCACCTTCCACCAGCCTAGGGTGCTCCAAGCCCCGTCCAACCTGGCCTTGGACACTTCCAGGGATCCAGGGGCAGCCACAGCTTCTCTGGGCACCCTGTGCCAAGGCCTGCCCACCCTCCCAGGGCAGGATTCCTTCCCAATATCCCATCTATCCCTTCCCTCTGGCAGTGGGAAGCCATTCCCCTTGTCCTGTCCCTCCAGGCTCTTGTAAACACTCCTCTTACTGCCTGAATATACGTTCAAGAGACGCTCAGGCTGGAAAATAAGTGATTTCTTCCACTTTTTGAGCACTGCCCTCTGTTTTCACTCGACTTCTCCCAACACCACCGAGCGCCTGCCCTCCTCACCCACCACCCCAACCCTGCCTTCTCCTCCCGAGGACACACGGAGGATCCACACCTGCACCTCATGGTCACCCCTGCCTTTGCCAAGGGCGCGGGCAAAGGTGCTGCAGGCTGCGCCTGGCCGTGGGATAGGGCGGGATGGAGAGATGGGATGGAGGGACGGGATGGGGTGGGATAGAGGGATGGGGTGGAGGGGTGGGATAGAGGGATGGGATAGGGTGGAGGGGTTGGATGGAGGAATACGATGGGGTGGGATGGAGGAATGGGATGGAGGGATGGGATGGGGTGG
>VWZF01004484.1:161867-198746 GCA_013396755.1 Sclerurus mexicanus | reverse complement strand
AATTTTCCCCTTAAACCGCAGCTGCTTCCCCGTCGTCTGACCCAGTCCATGCAGCGACCCCCACCCACACCCGCGTGAAATGAGGTTTTGGGGCTGCCCTCACCGGCTGTCCAAGCGATCCAGCGCTCCAGCCCTACACGGACGCTCCCACCGCAGCCTTAAACCATCGCTAAACACGCGCCTGACGGCTCAATAAACACAACGAAACCCCGCTCGGGTGGCGATTAGAGCCGCCTATAACCCTTAATGAAATCCCAGGAAAGGGTGGATGCTGCTCCGGCTCGGGAATTTCTGGGTGCTGTCACAGGGCACCCGGTGATGCTCGGGGGTCACGCTCTGTGCCCGGGAGTTCCTGCCCTCAGGAGTCCCTCTCTGGGCTGGCATCGCATCCTTGCTGCAGATTCGGATGCTGCCTGCCATCCCGGCAATTTTGCCAGTGGATTTGGGGTGGTTTCTAGGATTTTGGGGCAGTCTGGCTACTGTGCAGTCCTTGCCTGTTCGAGGAGGGCACCAGGATGGGCAAGAAAAGTGACAATGACTTTCCCCTCCAGTGGCTTCACCACAGTGTCCTGGGCACTGGGCACAGGCAAAACCCACAGGAAGGTCATGGTGGAGCCTCTTCACGTGGTGGTTGTCACTGAAGACCTTCCCCTGAGCAGAATTCCTATGTATTGGTGGGCCAAAAAAGGCTCCTTTCAGCCCTTTCCTCTTAGAGGGTTAAAGCCCCCAGCGAGACTTCATCCCAGTCACATTCCAGGTGGCTCCATGGACAGCAGTGATGATGGGTGTTCTTTCCCACGGAAGACACATGTGGCTCTGCTGTTCAGCCGTGCAGTTACTGGGATGATTTTTGTTTCAGGGTGGGATCTGCTGGGCACTGGTTCCCTTTCCCATAGGAAAACCCATCTCCAGGGTGCAGAGCTGCTTTTCTCACTCATAGACAGGACGGATATATCAACTGGACAATCCTCTTCTCTTGGATTTTCGCTTTGCTGAGCGGTAAGGATTCTCAGAAACTGAAATAAACTTCTGGACAGAAGGTGGACAAAGACAAGGCTTATGCTGAGGGAACACCAGCACAGAGCAGCCTGATTTCTCCTGATTTCTCCCCGGGTGAGCTCTGCAGTGTGGTCAGCAGGTCCTGCCCATCCTGCCATGGTGCAGAAGCAATGGGCTTCCAGGGGAAGAAGGCAAGGATTGTGAGGATTAGGGCTTTGTTGCTTTTCCAGCTCTGTTCTCATTCCTACGGTCTTGCCATGAGCACATGGAAAGCCCCAGGGCTTGGGGACACATCTGGGCCAGCAGCCCCCCAGGTCCTCCTCCTGTCCCTGGTTTGCTTAATGACCTTCAGCAAGTGGCTTCTTTTACCCTCTCCTCGATTTTCCCACTCCTGTTGGAGTGGGAAATCCTCCATCCCAAAATGCTGCTGCCAGCAGGAGATTTCCCTGCACGGGGCAGAGGTTGCCAATAAACCACAGCCCCATTTTCCCAGCAGGAAAACGTCTCAGTGAGTGTTCCCAGTCCTTACCAGGTGTGTCTTCGCAGTTGCTGTGTTACCTGAGAGCTCTGGCAGCTTCAGCAGCACCTCTCTGTTTCATTTTCCTCTCCAGGGATCAGCAGGCACTTGGGAAAAATCCTATTTTCCTTTTTTCCCACCATGCAGACAGCCTGGAGCTCCCAGGATCACCGGGCACCACACCAGCTTCTCCACTTACTCAGGTGCAGGTTTTAACCTCCTCCTGTGCCATTTTCAGAGGTGTGGAGAGCCCAACCAATACTTTGCTGGGGTTCCTCTGAAAACTGTGAACTTTTCCGGCATCCCTCCAGGTGGCAGCTCGTTAGCACCAGAGACAGAGCCCACAGGCTGCTGGTTAAAGGACCTTCTGTGTGGCAGCTGCGAGCAAACGTGATTCCTCTGTGTTCTTCTCTATTATTAGGCTGAAGCCCAATTAGTCAGACCCAGCTCATCAGCACAGGTGAGGCTCGGCCTCGCTGGAAAGGTCCTTGTTCTCAGCTGTCCGCACAAATCAGGGAAACTTCCTCTCTGCTTGAAAAACCAGGAGCATCCTTTGCAGATTTTTCAATTAAATCTCCCTTTTGGAGGTCAGGGCGGTCCCCGGAGGCAAATACAATTAACACGGAAACTGCAAACCCGTGCGGTGGCCACTTTGTTCTTTGGGGATGGAAGGGGGATTTTCAGTTTGTTAAAGTAACACTCCTGGGAGGTGGAAAACTCTCCCAAAGGGACAGTCATTGGTGAAGGAGGAAGATAACAGGGACCGGTATTGTTTGATGATGGCTTTGGTCATGCCAAGGAAAGACCCAGAGTCCCAGGCCAGGATGGCTGCAGAGATCTCCAAACGAAGCTGTGCTCCAGAGGGAGGATCCAGGGAACCAGGAGAGAACCACCAACCACAGCCTGGGCTTTGCAGAGTCCACCAGGGTTAGGTTTTATCGGAGTAGCTGGTTTGGTGCACGCCGTGGGTGTGCTCTCGGCGTGTTAAACCCCTCCCCAGGCACCAGTGGCTCCCAAGAGCCCAGGGAAGTGATAAACCAACAGGTTCTTCGGGTGGTGGGCTGGAGATGACTCTGCTTCATGACCGACACAAAATTTGGGCTGGGAGGGACAGTTCACACAGAGATCTTGGCCATGTGTCACCCTGTTGTTTCCAGGACAGCTGCAGGCTCACCCCACAAAGCCACAGATGGCCCTTGGTCTTCTCTTGGTGGCAGGGTGACATTGTTAGGGACAATGTCCCCTCCCAGCTGTGGGACCACTGACTTTGTGGTGCCCATCAGTGTCTCAGGGATTGAGCTGAAAGCTGGAGAGAGACTTTGAACACGGGTCTGGAGGGACAGGACAAGGGGAATGGCTTCCCACTGCCAGAGGGCAGAGTTAGATGGGATATTGGGAAGGAATTCTTCCCTGGGAGGGTGGGCAGGCCCTGGCACAGGGTGCCCAGAGAAGCTGTGGCTGCCCCTGGGTCCCTGGAAGTGTCCAAGGCCAGGTTGGACGGAGCTTGGAGCACCCTGGGCTGGTGGAAGGTGTCCCTGCCCATGGCAGGGCATGGAGTTGGATGAACTTTTAAGTTCTCTCCCAACCCAAACCATTCCACGACTCTGTGATTGCTGGTAGAAGTCTCCCAGCAGAGTGGAGGGCGAGCAGGTGCCAAGCTCAGAGCACATCACTCCCTTCACCTGAGCAGGTGGGCTTCTCATTTTGGAAGGAAATTACTGCTTCTCATTCCATCCCTCACCTGTCCCAGTCTACCCCAGCTCAACCTGGGGCCAAGCCGTGCCACAGCTCTGCCTGACACCTCGTGTAAGGCACATGACTAAGCTCTGAGTTATCAGCCCACAGCCTCGGGGTCTCAGGGGCAGAGGATGGGCCTCCCCAGGCACTCAGCGGGCAAAAAGTCACCCCAAAGTCCCTCTTCCTTCGCAGCCACGGGTGACCTCCCTTGAGATCCACTTGGTACTTAAAGCATTCAGCCTAATTTTTAAGTGGCTTTACGTCTTCAGAGACTGGGACCAAGGCGGGGGTTGGTCCTGATGGAAAACCTTCTCCCTTTTTCCCAAAAGCATCCAGGAGACCTTGGCATCAGCCCCTCTGTAACCCTCGGTGCTTGGGCACAAGAGGGCACTGAAACACCACCGTGATTTTGAGCTGCTGGAGCCACGAAATCCCTTCTGCACCTTCTTCGTGGCTCAGAGTGACGAGCAGACACATCCAGAGGCTGCTCCTGCCCCATTCCATGGCACACCCGACCATCCTGTGACTTTCCCGTAAATTACATCACTTTAAATGAGGGAAGCAAGAGTTGAGCAGAGCCGGCACCTCCTCCTGCACGAGCAGACTTGTTATTGCCAAGGCTCGGATCAGAAAGAACAACCAGATCCCTCAGGATCTGGGGGGTTCTGGGGGTCAAACACCTGCTGGCTGCCTGCAAAGCAAAATCCCCCTCGCCTGCTGGAGCTGGAGCCGCTGGGACTCGGGAGCCAGCTGTGCCCTGCAAACCTGGAAGCTTTTAATTGATATTAATCTCATCAATGCAAATCATATTAGCTCTCTGGGCCTTTACCAATAGCAGTGCTGATTATTCCGTATAAATCAAATTTACCGGCCTATAAACATTAGTACATCCCACAGACATATTCACCCTCATAAAAAAACATCAATTGCTGCCTGACTATATTAGTGGAAATAAATTACAGAACTTTATCTCCTTGCCATGATTATGGGCAACGCCACATAAAAGAGACACTTAGAAGATGCTTTTGTGTCGATTGTTAAAGAAGTTGCTGATGCTCTTCGGCTTCTTCAAACCGCTGTGAATTGTGTATAATTGAAGGATTTGAAAACCTTCAATGACTAAATGATAAAACTGTCACTTTTGCAAGCCCTGAAAGACCTGTGGGAGCAATTTCTGTGCAGGTGGGGAGAAAAAAACAACTAATTAAGCTTTAGGAGGCAGGATAGGTCCCTTGTACTTTATTTTTTGTGATGGGTGAAGAGGAGAAAGTGTCTGGTGGAGGGAAAAAAGAGTCTGTGTTGTTCAGCTCCTCAAAAGGAAGACTGTGACGTGGCTTTGTTCAAATGGAGCATCTCTGGAAGAGCTAAACATCCAGGGGAATAAAGGTGCCAGAGGGAAGCGGTGGCTGGTAGGCAGCTGGGTGAGAAATGGGGCTGGTGCTTTGGGCAGGGGGGTTCCACATGGGAGGAAACATCTTAAGGAGGAGATGGGTTTTCCTGTGGAGCCTGAATGGTTTGAGGTGCTTCATTTCCGCAAGAGTTTTTGGGGAACTGGGGACATGGAGTGGTCTGTGGTGCTGCAAAGGTCTCAGTGATTGAACATTGGACGTGCCTGTGAATCTGTGGCAGAAGGAATGAGGAGAAAGGTGGAGATCATGAGATTTCCATGCCATGGGATGTGTGTGCAGCTGTCCTCATGCCAGGAACAAGCTTTATCTCCCTCCAGGGTGCCCCTGGATCTCAAACCATCTCCTCACCACACTGTTGCCTTATTCTTCTACCCTCGGCAGGCTGCCCAGGCTGGTTTGATGTGCTCTGCAGTAGAAGGGCTTGGGGACGTCACCTCCTTAAATGGTGGCCCACTTGTTGGCTTCCCTACTGGTTTTCCACCCAGTGAAGTCACACAGGGCGGTTGAGGGTGGTCCTGTGTCCATCTGTCCCTGCTGAGCACGGAGGGCCCTCCCAGCAGAGCTGATCTGTCTCTCCCATCTCCCCTTTACCTCTCCTTGGATGTTCTCACTCCTCAGCCTGGGGGACCTGTGGTGCCCGAGCCCAACTGGGAAGGGTTAGAACAACCCTCCTGTTCTTCTGTGCCTCTCAGCTCTCTTTGTCTTCTCCTCCAGGTCTGTCTCAGGTGCGTGGTGCTCCTGTTTCCATAGCAATGTGTCTCACCAGCTCACAGACTCCAGCACACTTAGTCCCGTCTCATCCCTGCACAGGAGAGGAGAGCTGTTATCTCCTCCTCCTTGTGGGATGAAAACCTCAAGTGAGGTGGGGACCAAAAAGTTCCTGAAGGCCTCAAAGGCTTGGTGTGGTCCCCGAGGTGGCGGACAAACATCCAGGCAGAGATGACCGTCACTGGTTGCTCATCTCCACCCTTGCTCAGCCCCACAACAGGGTTTCTAGTGTGGCTCCACCAGGAATGGTGCTCCAAACCTTGTTCCTTCTCTCGGTGACAAGGAGTGATTAAGAGGTTTAATAATTTGGTTTTATTCTTTGTTTCTGTCTGAGGCTGTTCAAAGAGCAATAAAGTGACTCCAGCGTGGTTATGGCTTAGTACAGACATCCAGGGATGCTTCCCTTGGCACTGCATCCGTGGGTGTGACAATATCTGCCAGGGCAGGGCATTTCCCTGGGGGAACATCTCTTGGTACCCAGGATGGGCTTATCTTGGGCATCTGGAAAAGTGGTTTGCAGTGAATTTTGTTTTTTTCCTGTGATGTCTTAATGCTGGGAAGGAAATCATGGATAGAAAAGAGTGGGATCCTGCACTGCCACAGAGGACGTGGAAGGGCAGGGAGGCTGGGAGGGGGGTGGAGGGCAGCAGCCTCCCCTCTGGGGTGATGGGGAGCTCAGCATCCTCCCAAAATCAGAATCCATGCCTTGGAACCAGGGAAAAACTCTGTGGGAAGCGCACGGGTCTGCAGAGGGGCTGAGCAACAGCTCAGGGAAGGGTCACAAAGGGGTCTGAGCACCAAGTTATGGTGCCACGTGGCACCTCCCGCCACGCGGATTTTCCTGGACCTCTGGAAGGTGTCCCCGTCCAGGGGTGGAACTGGGTGATCCTTAGGGTCCCTTCCCACCCAAACCGTTCTGCGACCTCGATCCCACGTGCCGTCAGCCTGGAAAAGCTGCCTTCTCCCTCGGCTTTGGGGAGACAAACCCCCCCCAGTGCCAGCACAGCTGGGCCAGGCGCTGCTGCCCGTGGGCTCCTGCCCACGCAGGGACCACCACTCCCCACCCCAGCCAGCCGATGGAGAGGGGATGCTGCTGGATCCTTGATCCCCGTGCCAACCTCCCCCGGGGAGCTGGGCACCACCTCAACCCTTCTGTTTAATCCAAGCTTTATGGGCAGGCTGGGAAAAGCAGGAACAGCCCCCGTGGAGGGGCTGTCGTGACCTGCCAGGTCCCCTCTGCGGGTGGGCGCTGGTTTTAATATCACTGCAGCTCGGATTGATTTATGGCTGGTCTTTGCAAATCGCCCTCTTAATGATCGTTCCGAGCAGAGCGAGCGCTAATTGCCCCGCTAATGACTCCTACAGATGTACGCGCTGCCTTTGCTTATCCCCACAGCCAGGCAGGGGATCGCTTGAAGCCCAAAGGTCGGGAGCGAGAGAATCCTCTCCTCGGCTGGAACCTTTCCCGAGGGGCTGTTCCCACATCCCAGCAGCCGCTCCGTCCTCTCTGGGATGGGATGCGGGGCTGGAGCAGAGCGTGGACTGTCATCCTGTCACAGGGATGCTCCTTGGAGCAACACGGGGAAGGGATGAGCCCGTTTTCTTCAGCGTGACAATTACAAAGCTGGAAGAGAAACCAGCCAGAGGGAATTGGATCTTTATGGATTTTATGTGTTTTCCAGGAAGGGACAGTGCTACAGGAGGAGGCTTTCAAAGCTATAGAATGGTTTGGGTTGGGAGGGATCTTAAAGCCCAACCAGTTCTACCTTCCACTGTCCCAAGACTGGTCCAAGCCCTGTCCAGCCTGGCCTTGGACACTTCCAGGGCTGGGGCATGTCAGTGTGCTTCAGGAAGGGCTGATGGCTCTTTAACTGGACACCTCCATGTGACCTACGTGTTGGCAGCTGTTTGGGCTCGCGACCAGAAGCAAAGCCAAGCTGGGCTCACCAAAGCTGTTATTTTCATGCCAGGTCTGAATCAAAACACTTCTTTTGGCTGAGCTTGGTGCTTTGGTGACTTGGGTTTATCACCTACCAAAGTGAATCACCTCGGTGTGATAAGCAAGTAGAAACTTGGCCATGGCAGCTTAAAAAAGCACCATCTTTGCTGGCCCCTTGGCAACCCTTGGGACGTGGGGAACAAGCACTCAGTGTCCTGTCTTCATCCACATCTCGGGCTGATGGAGATCCTGCAGCTTTGTGGAGATTGGTGGTTGGATAGAGAAGAGAGACACAAATTAATGCCCTGTCCAAGAGGCAGGGGGGGCGGTTCTTGACCACTGCATGGTGAGTTTGGAAGTCACTGCAGCCACTGAGGTGGTGGTTTCCTCTTCCTCTGGAGGACATGAAGAGCAGATGACACCACTGTGGGCTGCACATCTGAGAAAACAGGCTCTTATTTCCACTCTTCACAGAATATCTTGGTTTCTCCCTCCTTTCCCCCCTCTTTGCTATAACTCTGGATTTTCTTATTATCTGCCTAACGTGGTGATCCCTTTTTAAACGCTGCCAGATGATAGATGATGGCAATGAGTTCCAGAGGCCAAGTGTGTCGTGCTGTTATGAGTTTCTCCAGTGAATTTTATTTAGCTGTTTCAATCCCTCGCTCCTGCTATGGAGCCTCAGAAGAGCACGATTCCTCCTACGGCTCGGGAAGAAATGCGGACGTGGAGCCGCCCATCAGGGAGTCGCATTCAAGGTGGTCCTGAGCACTTCTTCATCCACTGACACAGCTCCAGCTCCAGCCAGCCTTGGCTTTAGAACATCCATAATTAATGCCTCTGCTAAAGACAAACAGTGTTCAGGAAGATTTATCATTTCTTCTCCTGTAATTACCTGTCAAAATTAAAATGATGGCCTTTTAGAAGGATCGGAGGGTTTTTTTTCTCTAATTAATTAAGTATGCAGCTTGTCATGCAAAATCAAGGTCATCAAGATTGAGATGGAGATGACTGTCCCTTTGCTGCTGCTCTTCTCCCAGCCTGGCAGGAGCCCTTGGGGGAGATATTTGAGGAGAGTTTACTCAAGGATCTTGCTCTTAGTGGGCCCTAATGAGCCAAAACTGTGTTTTTTATATATATATTATGTGTATATACTTCAAATGGAGAGAGGGAACGTTTAGACTGGATATTAGGAAGAAATTCTTCCCTGTGAGGGTGCTGAGGCACTGAAATGAATTTCTCAGAGAAGCTGTGGCTGCCCCATCCCTGGAAGTGTCCAAGGACAGGCTGGACAGTTCTTGGAGCAACCTGGGTTAGTGGAAGGTGTCCCTGCCCATGGCAGGGGGTAGAATTGGGTGGTCTTTAAGGTCCCTCCCAACCCAAACCATTCTGAGATTGTTCACTCCTAGAAGCCCTTCAGCCTGTGCACCCTGGACAGGGATGTTTGAAGGAATCTGTCATGGACTGGTCCGTGCAGAGACAGATCACGACAGGGTTTGTTACCCCCAAAATGTGCCTGAGACCTCCTGGCTTTGGAGTTCCTCTCCTGCCAGTCTGCAGGAGGTGTTGTGAGGTCTGGGGTCACCATCCCACCTGCAAGTCCTTCCTTATAGACAAGGAAAAGCCAACCAGGTGGCATCTCAGTTTTGGGTGTCCTAAGTGTCTCCTGACACTGTGCCCTAGTTCAGCTGGCTGATCATCCCTTGTCCCCGTTGTGTGGACTTCAGTTCCTCTTGGAGGAACAGGCAGCAAGGCCTGGATAAAACTGGGATGTCACAGGGCTGGGAACCAATCTCCAAGTGTCTCAATACTCCAAGGGACTCAAGGGAAGAGAAGGAATGCTGCTGGCACAGGAAGGATGAGGATCTTGCCCCGTTCTCCATCTCCTGGTGGGAGGTGAACATCCCTGCTCCTCCTCCCAGTCCAATCATTCATTTTCTTGGTGTATCCCAGAATTTTTAGCAGCCCATTGCTTTGTGATCAAGACCTCTGGATCCTTTCGGAATGCTGGTCTCCAGGGAGCTGCTGAGGTGGCTCTGCTGGCTTATTTCCCTCTGATAACAGACTCTATTAGCATGAAGAATTGCTCTTGGTGCTCTGGTGAAAAATGGGCGCTTTCTTCCTGAGAGGTATCTATTGGGTTAGGATTACACTGCCCATAAATAACAGAGACAGGCTCAATTCCAGCAGCTTTCCCAGCCCATAATTGGAACACCATTATAAATTGTAAACATCTACTTTGTGCTATAAATGCACCCTTAAATGCATTGGATGGGGAATGGCACGGAGTGGCTGCCAGGGGGAGAGCAGGGAGTGCTCTGGCAGCTCCAGGAGATGGGGAAGGGGCTGTGGAATGGCTCTGGGGGGATTTGGGGGCAGAACATCAAAATGTGTGAACTTTGCTCTGTTTATGGAGAAGCTCCCAGAGTTACAGAATCTCTGAGGCTGGAAAAGACCTCCAAGGTCATCAGGTCCACCCTGTGCCCGATGCCCACCTTGGCACTGAGTGCCACCTCCAGTCCTTCCTCGGACACTTCCAGGGTGGGCACTCCAAACCTCCCTGGGCAGCCCCTTCAAAGGCCTGACCACCCTTTCCAGGAGGAAATTCCTCCTGCTGTCCCACCTGCCCCTGCCCTGGCCCAGCCTGAGCCCATTCCCTCTCCTCCTGTCCCTGTTCCCTGGGAGCAGATCCCGACCCTGCCCTGGATCCATCAGGGACTGGCAGAGCCAGAAGGTCCCCCCTGAGCCTCCTTTTCTCCAGGCTGAGCCCCCCCAGCTCCCTCAGCCTCTCCTGCAGCTCCAGCCCCTTCCCCAGCTCCGTTCCCTTCCCTGGACACCCTTCAGCCCCTCAATGTTCTCCTTATCCTGGGGGCCCCAGAACTGGGCACAGCACTGGAGATGCCTCAGCAGTGGATGCTCTTGGTTTGGCAACGCAGAGAATTAATGCTGCTCCTTCAGCTTGTTCTTGAAGCCAACTCAGGGCTTTGTCCCTTGCTCAGCTGCAACCAGAGCCCCCTCTGGGCTTGGTCTCAGCACCCTTTTCCCCATCCCAGGCTGGGGTGGCTGGAGCCTCTGTCAAGCACCAGGCTGGAGGTGGGGGGTACCTGCAGAAAATGTTGGCTTTGAACTGAAAAAAGTACCCAAAATAACTTCTGAGAAGCCAGGACCTCCTCCTGTAGTTTGTTGTTGGATTTTTATTTTTACTTCTTGGCTGTTTTCTCTGTGTGTTTTCATCCTGCTGAAATGCCAACTTGCCATCAGAAAAACTAATTTGACTGAAATTTTCAGCCCTCCCTGCCGTGATTTACATTTTCAGCCATCCCTGCCTTTCTTTTAAGCTCTTCTCTGGAGATATTTAAAAGGTGTGATACGACTCAGGCAGAGGTGATGGGGGCAAACGGCTCGTGTCATCTCCTCTCCCAGTACGCGGTGACCTAAACCTGACATTTATTTTAATGTATTATTGAGCTAATGATTTGCGTAGACAAGAGCCTTTCAGCCATCAATGTGTTTGATTTCTCTGGAAATAGATCCCTGAAGGAGCTGATGACCTTCTCCTGGCTGCTGCAGCTCTGCAGGTGCTCGAGGAGAGGTTTTTGCGTGGTGGCACGTGGAGGGACCCTAATGTTCTGGGTGTGCATCAGGGCAGGAGAAGACAGGAGAATCCAGGCTGGGATCATGACCCCACGTGGGATATGGGACAGAAAACACATCTCTGGGTGCTGTGGGCTGGCCCTGGCTGGACACCAGGTACCCACTAAAGCCTCTCTCTGCAACTGGACAGAGGAGAGAAAATACAATGAAGGATTCTGAGCTGAGGTAAGAGCCAGGAGAGGTCACTTACTGATCACCATCAGGGGCAAAACAGACTCAACACGGGCATAGTAATGAAATTCATTACTGGTGGGATCAGAGCAGAAGAGGGAGAAGTAAAATAATCTGAAAAACGCCTTCCCCCCATCCCTCCCTCCCTCCAAGTTCCACCTCCTTCCCCCCAGTGCCGCAGGGAGATGGGAACGGGGTTGTGGTCACTTGTTTCTGCTGCTGCTCAGGGAGAGGGGTGGGAGTCCTTCCCCTGCGCCCCATGGGAGACATTCCTTCACCAACGGGCTGCTCCAACGTGGGTCCCTCATAGGATCATGAGTCCTACCAATGAACCTGCTCCACTGTGGGCTCCCCTCTCCACGGGCTGCAGGTCCCTGCCAGGAGCTTGGTCCAGCACAACCTTCCTAAGGGGTCACATCCCTCTTTCAGGCATCCCCCTGCTCCACGTGGGCTCCTCCCCGGGCTGCAGGTGGATCTCTGCACCCCCGTGGCCCTCCATGGGCTGCAGGGGCACAGCTGCCAAACCAGGGTCTTCCCCATGGGCTGCAGGGCAATCTCAGCTCCAGCCCCTGCAGCACCTCCTGCCCTGCTGCTCCTGGCACCTCGGTGCCCACATTGCTCACATGTTCTCTGCTCTTCCCTGACTGCACTTTTCACCTGCCCAACAACTCTTTTTTTTTTTTTTTTCCATTTTTTAAATATGTTTTCACAGAGGTGTTGCCATCACTCCTGGTGGGCTCAGCCTTGGCCGGTGGTGGGTCCATCCCGGAGCCGGCTGGAATTGGCACTGCAGGACACGGGAGAAGCTTCCAGCAGCTTCCCACAGCAGCCACCCCTGTAGCCCACCCCTACCAAGGCCTGGCCACAGAAAACCAATAAAACAGGGAATTAGGTTTCATGATGCTCTTCCAAAAAAGTGCTTGGGGCAAAAGCTGTTTGGTCAGTGTCATGAAAAAGATCTTTAATAATTTCATTGCGGTGCTTAATTATCTTCACAGGGGAAACATGACTATTGAAAGGTGCTTGGATCCAACAGAGAGAAGGGCAGGGCAGGCAACGCTCATGGTCCCAACAGGAGGAGCGACCTCGGAGCAGGAGATGGGCAGGACAAGAAGCCCAGATGTGGTGGTGGCTCGGGGAGTCCCCAAAGCACTCAGAGCCTCGGGGTGACAGATGGAGCCAGGAGGGGCTTTGCTGGTGTCACCTCCCCCCCTCTTCTCCTCCTCCTCAGGCAACATCTGCTCCCACAGACCACAGGGACATGGGGATTTTGGTCTGAGACACCAAGGCAGCTCTGGTGAGAGGCTCCTCAGGGATGTGGTCATGACCTCAAGGCTGCCAGAGCTTCAGGAGCATCTGGACAGCACCCTCAGGCACAGGGTGGGATTGTTGGGGCAGCTGGACTGGGTGATCCTTGGGGGTCCCTTCCCACTCAGGCTATTCCGTGTTTCTGTGAAATGGGATGCCTTAAAATCTGGGATTATATAGAATTTAGTATAACATTTTAGCACATTTGGTAGCACTTTAGCCAAGTACCTTTGCATTAGACTCCTGAAATACTGTTTAATGTTCCTCATCAAGAATTCCAACAGACAAAGATTGTAGAAAATGTTCTCGGAATAAGATATAACACTTGATATGAGAGAGTCTCAACCACTCAGAAGACCCAGAAACTCTGCAATGGTTCCAAGCAGGGCAGAAGATACCGAGGGAGATGAAGATATGGGGCCTTTGTGACCTTCAACTCAATTTTGGGGTGGTGGTGCCTGAAGGAGATCCAGGGGGACAATTTTTGGGCTGGGTGTGTCCCATTATGTAATGGTTAGATATGATAATTAATTAGTGTTATAAAATTGTGAAACCCGTGCTTGCTCTTACGTATTTTATTTTGTATTTTAATTAAAGGAAGTGCTCTCTACCTTTTGGTGCTAAAATTGGCCAGAAAATGTTTTCCTTTGATTTTAAGCAACACTTTGCAGCCGTTCTTGCCTTGAGGACCAAGCTGGAGCCTCCCTGCTGACATCCCCCCCCTCCCCCCGCTGATGGGATTGGTGGCAGAATTAATTATCTGCAAACATTGGGCACTGCTCATTTGCTTCCACTTGTGTATTAGCATTGTTCATTAATTAGGCAACATATACAAATCTATATGGATCTCCCTTCAAATCCCAGCGAATTTGCTGGGCAAATATTAATAGCTCTAAACACCAGGAGGATAACGGATCTGCCAGCAGCTCAGGTTTATTAAGGATAAATCATGCTAGGCAAACTTAATTACATTTTTGATAGAATTGCTGAATTGGGGGATGAAGCACAGGCCGTAGACGTTCATATATCTTGATTTTTAGTAAAGTGTTTAACTCGGCCACGTGCGAAATGTCACGTGAGCTGCATGAAATCGGGTTAGATATGATAGCGGGAGCACAGGGGTGAAAGGGATGGAGCACTGGAGATCTTCGTCCTGGTGCTGAGATGCCTTGGTGAGCTGGGCTGTCCTGAGGGGTGGTGGCTTCTCCTTGGACCCACAAGTGGGTCAAAAGCACCCAAATGGGGGGTACCAGGAGTGCAGGGAGGGTTGAAAATGAGGAGGGGTCTCTGGGCATGGTGGTCCTGGAGTGGGGCAGAGCTGGGGGAAGGCAGAGCCATCCTGGCTGCTCCATCATCAGGCACCAATTTCTGCTCTCCGTGACCAGCTCCAGGGCCCAGAAAACATCTGGAGCTGCCCCTGGGCAGGGTTAGGTGGGATATCAGGAGAAGGTTCTTCCCCCAGAGGGTGGTGGGCACTGACCAGGCCCCTCAGGGCAGTGGTCTGTGCATGTTCTTTCATTAGATCTAAGCCCTTGAGTGCTGTTTCAAGGCTGTTCTATTGTTTGTTTTTTTTTCCCCTGGCTCCAGGAAAGCTGGGAATCTGCTTAAAGGAAAAACGAGGGCTGGTATTCCCAAGAAATGATGAGATGCTGGGAACAGGGATTTCACAAGCAGCCCTGTTTCCTCAGTCTGGTGTCACAGCTGGGCACCAGCAGCCCCAGGGAGGGATGGGTTCAGCTCCAGTGCCAGGCCAGACGTTCCATGGGATTGCCTCTCTTCCACGGCACAATCAAAGGTTGAAAACTCAATGATCTTGGACGTCTTTTCCAACCCCAATGGTTCCACGATGCTGTAATTAAATAGATTTCCTACCATGAGCCTTCCTGAAACAGGTCACTGCTCTCCTCCCGTTACCACCAGGATCCCAAGAAAGCAGGAGCTGCCCTGGAAATGGGGCGAAATCACAAGCTTTTGGTGCCACCTCACAGAGGTTTTTCCCTCCCTCCCTTCTCCAGAAGACCTTGGTTCGTCCATCATTATGATGGTTTTGTCCTTCCTCAAACATGTTCATACCTAAATACCTTTAAGTCACCTCTGCTCTTGCCTCACCACCCCTGGAGGGGTTTAAAAGCCGTGTGGATGTGGCACTTGGGGACATGGGTTAGTGGTGGCCTTGGCAGTGCTGGGGGGACAGTTGGACTCAGTGGTCTAGAGGGCTTTTCCAGCATGAATAATTCCATGATTCCAGGCTTAAACTACCAACCAGTGCTGTACCAAAGGGGGAAAATTCCTTACAAAATGGGATTAAGCTTGTAAACAGCCGGAGTAGCTGCTGAACAGTACGTGGTACAAAGCAGGTCATGAGGTACCTCCTGTTGAGGGGATGAAGCGTGGACAGTGAGGGGCTTTCTGAGGTGACATCAGAGCTGGGCCACCTGGCCGTGCAGCACTTGGATTTCACTCTGCTGCTCCTCTTTTGCAGCTGAAAATAACCCAGGTAAAATTGATTCCCTGCCTGGAGCTTTATAACGAAAATGAATGTCTTTGGTCCGTAGGTGTTGGCTTGGGCTGTGAGCAAACAACCAACCTAAAGACGTCGTGTGGTGCAAAGTCAGGGTTATGTGTGCTCGGAATGTCAATATCTTCAAACCGTCCTGATTTATGAAGTGTTTCTTTAGCGAATTCCCTGGATATCCATCAGGATTACTGCAGCTTTGCTGGGAATCTGCATGAAGTTACTCCAAACAGTGAGATGTTTGACTGAACATTCGTTTTATGGTGGGATGTTGTGGAGCAGGCACAGAGACGGAATCACAGAGCTGGGATCACAGCTCTGCCTTCTTATGGTTTCACACGTGTCCCTCAGGGATGGACATTTCCTTCTCCAGGAAGATAAGAAGCTTTTGGATCTAGCAGGGGGCAGGTGAGGACCATCACACCTGGCCACAGCTGGAATCAACGCACCCCAGTTCAGATATTCCCACTGAGGAAACACCATCCACGCAGAGAGGTGGTGGAAGGACACAAAGCTGTGGGCCCCACCAGAGATGCCTCAGTGCTGGAAGGAGGGTGCCTTCACCGTCAGCTGGCCACCAACTCATCCTTGTTGGGCCACCAGTTAAGGAAGGGAAGTCGGAAAGTGTTTTTGGACCATTTGGGCTCCAAAGATGTTACACACCCCAAAATGAATGGTTAATACCCCGAAGGATTCCAAAGGCTCTCCTAAGGACTGGCAGGTTTGCAGAGATGCAGCAGGAGTGAGTTTATGCAGCAAAACTGATTAGTCTTCCAGCAAAGCCAAATAATGACATGAAAACCTCCCAGTGATTGAGTTTCCATCCACAATAAATCATATTTGATAAAATGTATTATCATGGAACTAATCTGTGTCCTGAGTCAGCTCCGCTGAGGAATTTCTGAGGAATTCTGAGGGCTTGGAGCTACAGGACAATGGGAATGGTTTCCCAGTGCCAGAGGGCAGAGTTAGATGGGATATTGGGAAGAAATCCTTCCCTGTGAGGGTGGGCAGGCCCTGGCACAGGGTGCCCAGAGAAGCTGTGGCTGCCCCTGGATCCCTGGGAGTGTCCAAGGCCAGGTTGGACGGGGCTTGGAGCACCCTGGGCTGGTGGAAGGTGTCCCTGCCCATGGCAGGGGGTGGCACTGGGTGGGCTTTAATGTCCTTTCCAACCCAAACCATTGTGGGATTCTGGGATTTGTGCCTCAAAGGAGGGTGTGAAGGTGATCACTGGGATGAGAAAACAATGAAGAAATGAGGTGCCATTTAACACAGTCTGGTGGGTCACCACAGGAAAGGGACAATTTCTCTTGGAAGAAAACAGAAAACCAGATCCAGGGGGTCCATTCTGAAAGCTGGGCAGACTGGGTGGGAGGACGTTTGAGTGTTTATCATCATCAGTTGGGAAACCAATTCCCAGGGTCTCTCCTTCCTCACACTTCCTTAGCCAAGTCCCTTTAAAGCCAAAGAGCTCCTTGGCACGGCAGGAAGGTGAAGACTCTGGGCAGAGGGGGAGGTTGGCACAGCACATCCCTCCATGCCTGCCCCGAAGGTCGGGGTGGGAGCAGAGGGTTTGTCAGCCCATGGGAACCAGCTGCTCTCCTGCCCCTCCTGCTCCTGAGCATCCTGACCTCGTCCTCAGGGACCATTGCTCGGGGGGAAGAGCAGCCCAGAGATCCTTGGGAGCCTGCCGGGAGCAGGGCAGGGCTGTGCCCTCTCCTGTGCCTGCTGCTGGAGAGAAAGACAGCGGGAAGCTCATCCTGCAGCAGGGAGGGATCCTTTCCATAATGCTGCAGGAGATCAGGCTGCCGGGAGGCTGCGACTCCACCGGGTCTGCAGGGAGGGAAGAGCTCCAGAGCTCCAGAGGGACATTCCTCCTCATCCCACGCAGGCACAGAGAACAACGGAATCACAGAATCGGAATCACAGACTCACAAAGAGTCACAGAGTGTGCTGAGTTGGGAGGGACCCACAAGGACCATCGAGTCCAACCCTCAGCCCTGCCCAGGACCAGCCCCAAGAGTCACCCCCTGTGCCCCAGAGCATCTCCCAAACCCTCCTGGAGCTCTGGCAGCCTTGGGGCCGTGCCCACTGCCCTGGGGAGCCTGGGCAGTGCCCACCACCCTCTGGGGGAAGAGCCTTTCCCTGAGATCCCACCTGACCCTGCCCTGGCACAGCCCCAGCCCTTCCCTGGGTGCTGTCCCTGTCACACAGAGCAGAGATCAGTGCCTGCCTCTCCCCAGGGAGTTGTCCCTGCAATGAGCTCTCCCCTCAGTCTCCTCTTCTCCAGCTGAACACCCCAAGTGCCCTCAGTGTCCTTGCTTGCTTCCCCTCAAGGTTCTTCCCCACGTTCATTGCCCTCCCTTGGACATCTCTAACATTTGAACACCTTCTCTCTGCTTCCCCTACATTGGCCATCCCAGCTCGCTGTGGGTGAGGTTCATCCAGCCTGCTTTTGGTCCCCACAAAGCTGATTTACAGCCTGGGAGAGCTGGGGGGGGGGGCTCACCTGGAGAAGAGAAGGCTCCAGGGAGACCTGAGAGCCCCTTCCAGTGCCTAAAGGGGCTCCAGGAGAGCTGGAGAGGGACTTGGGACAAGGCATGGAGGGACAGCACAAGGGGAATGGTTAGATGGGATATTGGGAAGGAATTCCTGGCTGGGAGGGTGGGCAGGCCCTGGCACAGGTTGCCCAAAGAACCTGTGGCTGCCCCATCCCTGGAAGTGTTCCCAGCTCCAGCCCAGGGAGGTGATGGAGTCACTTTCCCTGGAGCTGTTCCAGAAACGACTGGACCTGGCACAGGAGCATCCATTCCTCAGTCCCAGTATCTCTGCTGGGCCCTTTCCAAGCTTTTTGGACAACTCCAGAAGTAAAGATGTCTTCTCTTTTTTGCCTCCTTTATGGTTTCCTGGGAACCATAAGAAATGGGGAATTCAGCAAAAATTTCAAGTCTTTTCACGTGCTAACAGCTCTCTTAAAAATGAGAGCCTTCAGACACAGACGTTCAAAGGAAGGACTGATGGATTGTCCATGGGCTTCCAGCCCTGAGGGCAGTGGAATGAGAACTCCATGGGGAACTCACTGCTTGCATTTCCCTTTGCTCCTGCCTTTCTATTAAAGTGCCAAATTATGGCACCACACTAATGAAATCCGTGGAGTTTGTCTGAACTCTCCCCTTGTCGCTTGAGAAATCATTTGACAGAGGGATAATGGGAGCTGAGGGGATCCCTGGATACCCAGCACCAAATCAGTGGAGGCGAACAGAGCTTCTGCCGCTCCTGCTCACCCCTGTAACCCCCCAAAAAGCGGGACACAAAGGGGTCTGTGGGGCCGAGCATCCCCCCTGTGGGGTGAGGGTCTCCTGCTTGGGCTGAGGGTTAGGGTTAGGGTTAGGGTTAGGGTTAACCTAACCCTAGAGTGGTGTGTGCAGGGATACCCAGCTGCTTCCACCTGGGAGAATGCTCCGAGAGCAAAACCCGGCTGCCAGTGGGCACAGTGGGCACTGGCAGGGGGGCATTGGCTGGTGAGGGGCTTGGGGGATGTTGGAAGCACAGCAGAGGAGCAGGATCCTCCCCATCCCATGGGAAGAGGGTGGAAGGTGTTCTCAGCACAGGGTCGGAGAGTTTTGCTGTTGTAACGGGGCAACCAAGGGTTGGACAGAGGTGGAAAAGGCCTGAACTGAGATGAATTATTTCAGGGGGAGGGTGGAGCAGCCCTGGGATCTCTGCTGGGCCTGTCTTAGGGACTTTTTTAGCTGGGAAAGGCTTTGCCTTTGCAAAACTGATTTTTCGCTTCTTTGTGTGTTCGAAAGCTTGTGTTCCCTCTTCCTTGACTCTTTAGTATCCACACCCATGTCCTACCACTTTTCCATGTTCCCCATCTCTCCCTGGCAGTTTGTGCCTCTCCCTGAGGCTCGGCGGGATCACACAGACCATGTCCAAGCCATCAGGGTGGGCTTGGGTTCCACAATCCCTGTGGCTTCCACGGGGCCATCCCTGAACTGAGAGCCAGCTCTTCCAGCCCGCTCAAAGAAACCCTTCCTGCTCTTCCTACAAGCCGTGGTTGGCATCGGAAGAGCTCCTCATACTCACCTGAGAACCTGCTTGGTGCTGTCCGGGCCATCCTGCAATACTTTATTCCCGTCTCCCCCCTCTCTGCCTCCCTCCTCTGCCTCTGCCCCCCTTGCCAGCTTGGCAGGGCTGGAAGCCACAATTATTGTCCTGCAAGAACAATTGCTTTTCTAACTGAAATATCTTTGTTTGAATTCCAACGAGGACGAATTTGTTTATTTTTTTTTTTCCGTTGCTGGAAGGATTTAATGGTTTTGGGCAGAAGAGAAACTCTGCAGTTTCCACGTGGGAGGCTGGAGATGTAGGATCCCGCAGGGAATCTGGGTCCAAGCACAGCCATGGCACGGCCACACAAAGGAGTTGAGGGAGGTGCTCCCAGGCTGTGTGAGAACCAGCACTGACCAATCCCGTGTTTTTCCAATGATCCCGGTGTTTTTGGGTCATTCTCCAGAGGGGGTGCAAGCCTTGGGCTGGGTGGTCTTGGGTGCCTTTGGGTTTTGGTGGGATACAAGGGTTTTAAGTTGGCACAGGGTGCCCAGAGAAGCTGTGGCTGCCCCTGGATCCCTGGAAGTGTCCAAGGCCAGGTTGGACAGGGCTTGGAGCACCCTGGGCTGGTGGAAGGTGTCCCTGCCCATGGCAGGGGGTGGCACTGGATGGGCTTTGAGGTCCCTTCCCACCCAAATCAGTCTGGGATTCTCTCTCCTCGGCCCAAGAGGGTGAGGAAGCTCCTTGGGGAGGGAGGGCAGGGATTTCTCCCTGGTCAAAGGGATCTGCAAGTGCTTTTTGCCCAGCGGAGCAGCAGCAGAGGGAAGAGAGCCCATGTCCTGCCAGCCCTGAAATTCCCTATCCAGAGAAGTGGTCCATGGGCTCTCCCTGCCTGGTGGAGAAACAGGTGCCATCCCAGTGCTGGAGGTATCCCTGGATGCTGAATCAGGCTGTGGGATCCAGGGATGCTCCAAACCCTGCCCAGAGGAGACAGAGGTGCCATCCCAGTGCTGGAGGTATCCCTGGATGCTGAATCAGGCTGTGGGATCCAGGGATGCTCCAAACCCTGCCCTGGATTTTCTCTTCAGGTGCCCCATGTCTGAATTCACAGTTGCCCATGGACGAACCAAAACTCTGCTCCTTTCCAGCTCCTCAGCTCTCCCTGCGTCCTTTGGTTTGGGGTTTTTTTGTGGTTTTTTTCAGCTTTACTTGTCATTCTGGGATTTTTAGCCCTTGGCACACACACATTACTTTTCCTGGAACCATAATCATCTCCTCCAGAAACTCCTTGCAGGTTGTGTGGGTTTTTTTACAGCTGCATCTCAAGGCATTCTGGTCTCTCTCAGAGAGCCTTGTAAAATCTGCATTCCCAAGTCTGGATCACTTGGAAATCTTTTACAAACTCCTTTTCTATTTCACTCCTGTGCTGTTCTGCTCCATCTCAAGCAGAACACAGGGAACCAGCCTCAGATAATTTCATTTTCCCTTCAGATCCTTCTTTCCCAGCCCCCAAATTTGGCTGTACCCACTGCTCTTGCCCTGCGGAGAGCAGAGTGATCCTTGCACAGTCCCATCCCTGGGCTTCATCCAAGCAAACCCTTTTTCCAGGCTGGGAGTGGAGGGATTTATCCAGAGCTGCACTGGTTCTTCCATAGGTATTTAATGTCACAGCTCCAAACCTTGGACTTCAGCAGGTCTGCTGAACAAGGTGGATTGGAAGAGAAGCTGCTCATTAAGAGCTGAAGCAGTGGGGAAAGTAAAACATTCCCAGGAGTTAGGCTGCATCCCGGGAATACAGACTGCCCTCTGCTCCCTTCTTTTATTCCTCGGCACCAAAACCACAGAGCCAAGCGTGGACCCAGGGGGAAACCAGTAAAACTTTGGAGCCACATGGGGATCGGGTTCTTCTCCCAAGGACAAGAGGAAACAGCCTCAAGTAGCCCCAGGAGAGGTTTAGGTTGGATATCGGGGAAAATGTCTTCAGGGAATGGAGAAAGGCTGCCCAGGGCAGTGGTGGGGGCCTGATTCCTGGAGGGAATTAAAATCCATGTGGATGTGGCACTTGAAGACGTGGGTTAGTGGTGGCCTTGGCATTGCTGGGGAATGGTTGGATTTGATGATTTTAAAGATCTTTTCCAACCCAAATGATTCCAGGAAACAGAGAGCAGCTGAAATTCTGGGAAGGAGCAGCTTGTGCTGGAGGCACAACTTTGGGTCCTGAGGCGCTTTGGCAACCTGGGCATGGAATGGATGGAGGTGCAAATGTGGCTCTCCCTGACTTGGAGGATATCTGAAGGAAGCAGGTGCTTTTCACTTTCTTATTAATAAAAATAAACCAAAATAAAACATCTTGTTTCAATCCAGCCCGTTCCGTTTGAGCTTTTCTGTTGGGGCATTCTCTGCATCACTCCAATTTCTGCATTTCTTGCTCAAACTGTTGTTTACAAAAAAACCCCGCCAAACCTATTTCTGTCTCGTTAATATTCCTTTTGTCTTGGAAAAAATTATCCAAGGCAGCTGCTGGCAGCTTTTCTACCTCTTGGGGTGAACCTGACTAAAGAAATAGTGATCCAAGTGCACACACTCAGTGTTTTGTTTGATAATAACAAATAATACAACTCCACTGTGGATTTCTTCCTGCCATGCCAATAAAAAGAAGGAAAATAAAGGGATAAAATATTATGAAAGGAGCTTTCTCTGAGTTCCTGGAGGTAGATAAAAACTCACCAGGTGTTTACAGTGTTTCACCTACTGGTTGAAATAACCTCCTTTGTGGAGGAGACAGGGATGGAAGGTGGGGGGCTGTGGCATTGCAGGGATGAGCTGCACGGGGAAGCTTCTCAAAAGGCACCGTTTCCCCGGGAATGGGGTTTCGTGGAATCATGGAATGGTTTGGGTGGGAAGGGACCTTAAAGCCCAGCCAGTTCCCCCCCTGCCATGGGCAGGGACACCTTCCACCAGCCCAGGGTGCTCCAAGCCCCGTCCAACCTGGCCTTGGACACTTCCAGGGATCCAGGGGCAGCCACAGCTTCTCTGGGCACCCTGTGCCAGGGAAGAATTCCTTCCCAATATTCCATCTGACCCTGCCCTCTTTCAATTTAAAAACCATTTCCCCTTGTCCTGTCACGCCATGTCCTTGTCAAGAGACTTTCAGCTGAAACTCCTGGCACCTGATGGCCAGCTAAAGCAGGCAGAACTTCCAGGGCACATTTCCTGATGGAAAGCCCCAATTTTCCATTCAATATTCTACTTTTCCCTGAGGAAGGATCCACTTGATTCTCTGCTGGAAAACTGGTACATCACAGAATCATGGAATGGTTTGGGTGGGAACGGACCTTAAAGCCCACCCAGTGCCGCCCCTGCCATGGGCAGGGACACCTTCCACCAGCCCAGGGTGCTCCAAGCCCTGTCCAACCTGGCCTTGGACACTTCCAGGGATCCAGGGGCACCCGCAGCTTCTCTGGGCACCCTGTGCCAGGGCTGCCCACCCTCTGTGATGTGCTGTGAGGAAGATGGTCTCACCAGAGGATGAGGCTGAGACAACCCGTAGTGGTGTAAGTGGCCATCAAAGCAAAGAGGGGGAGTCCAAATGAAGGGGGTTGAGTTAGATGGGATATGGGGAAGGAATCCTTCCCTGGGAGTGTGGGGAGGGACTGGAATGGATTTCCCGGAGAAGCTGGGGCTGCTCCTGGATCCCTGGAAGTGTCCAAGGCCAGGTTGGATGGGGCTTGGAGCACCCTGGGCTGGTGGAAGGTGTCCCTGCCCGTGGCAGGGGGGGCACTGGATGGGCTTTAAGGTCCCTTTGGACCCAAATCATGCCATGATTCCATGATTTTCTCTTCCTCCCTGGACCCAGCTGCCCACACTGAGCCTCCCTGGAATCCCCACTGCATTTGGGAGCAGACGAGCTTTGAGATCCCTTCCAACCCAAACCACTCTGTGATTCCATGGAAACACCCTTCCATCTGGAAGCTCCCAGAAGCAAATTCTGGAGTTGTGTTTCCTGGGGCACAGGGTTTGTCTCTGACCCATCCTGTCCTTGTTGCAACCCAGCCCTGCTCGTGACCATGGATGGCCCAAGGCTTTGAGACCCCATCCATCCAACTGGGGTGTGTTTTGATGAGTTTCTGCCTAAACCACCCCCTGGTGGGATTCCAGCAGAGCTGAGGTGCAGGGGCAGGAGCACCTGCAGCTCCTGGTTGATTCATTTCGACCTGTTTCGGTGGAGAAAAGTTTTCCCTGAAGGTGCTTCTCCAGCATTTTTAGTGGCATCACGTAAGTGAAGGTGAGAGAAATGTTTAAGGTAGTAAAAAACAAGTGAAAAAGGGTTGTTAGGAAGATTGGAGCCGAAGATGAGGCTTCATTTGAGCAGGAACCCAGGTGAAATGAAATTTAAACTGTGTTTTATGGGAAAAGCAGTAGAGAATAAACTCTGCAGATCAACTTATTCCAGCTACTGCTCCCCCTGTAAATTGTGCTGACTGTCAGAGTGTCAGGTAGAAACGGGGAATCTGCAGGGTTTTATAACTCCAGGAGAACGGGGGCATTTTTAGTGCCTTTCAGCCCTGGGAAGAGCATCCCTCCCTCCTTCGGGGCTCGGGAAACCCTCTGGGTGCCCCCGGCTCTTTGCAGTGAGTCCCCAGCAAAGTGTTTCCACACCAGCAGGGAGAACTTCATTAATATACCCAGCTAATTATATTTATCAAGGAGAGCCATTGAGCTCCCTCCCTGCAGAACAGCGGGTTTTGGTCTCAGCGCAGTGTGTGGAGCTGCTGTGACACGAGGGGACCCTGCAGAGAGGGGGGACAACCCCTGATGCTGCTTCTCCCTGAGCTGCCGGGGCTGGAGGCAGGTGGCACTTCAGAGGTGGTGCCCAATAATGATCCTGGCACAACTGCACGGATTCATTAACTCCTGGGCCCCTTCCATCACGTGAGGGTCGTGGTGAGCGAGTGCTGCCACTTGTTAATGCAACCAGTGGTGAGGTTTGTCCAGTCCTGGGCCGTTCTGCACAACCTCTCCCAAAACCGAGACATTTTGCATCTCCTGTGGTTGGGCTGTTTGGGAACAGGAGCTTCGTATCTGTTTGCGGGGAAGGCAAAGCTCCCTGGCCTTAATCAGGTGGAAATAGAAGCAAGTAATGGCTTTTGCTGTTGTTTGGGAAGGGTTTATTGCGAGTCGGCAGTGCCCTGGCAGCCCTGAGGGACACCCGTGTCCTGGGGGGCAGCAGGAAAAGCGTGGAGGGAAGGGATGGTCCCGCTCTGCTCTGCACTGGGGCGGCCTCACCTCGAGTCCTGGGGCAGTTCGGGGCACCAGACCGTAAAAAGGACATTAAACCATTAAAGAGCATCTAAAGGAGGCCACGAGGATGAGGAAGGGGCTGGAGGGGAAGGTGGATGAGGAGGCTGAGGGCACTTGGTGTGTTCAGCAAGGGGAAGAGGAGACCGAGACCTTCATTGGGGTCTTCAACATCCCCATGAGGGGAATGGTACCACTGGAGGGGCGGCTCCAATCTCTGCTCTGTGTGACAGGGACAGCACCCAGGGAAGGGCTGGGGCTGTGCCAGGGCAGGGTCAGGTGGGATCTCAGGGAAAGGCTCTTCCCCCAGAGGGTGGTGGGCACTGCCCAGGCTCCCCAGGGCAGTGGGCACGGCCCCAAAGCTGCCAGAGCTCCAGGAGGGTTTGGACAACGCTCTGAGGGACAGGGTGGGATTGTTGGGGTGTCTGTGCAGGGCCAGGGGCTGGGCTGGATGGGGGTCCACGTGATTATTTCTTGCTTTGGCTGAGTTTCAGCCCTGGGCAGAGGTTGAAGAGCAGATTTGTAAATGCTGTCAGACCCGCCTGGGTGTGACACGGTGCATAAACGCAGATCATTATAAGAACTGATTGCTTGGAGGTAGCAGGGAATAAATAAACATCCAACACACTTCTCCAAGAGAAACGAGCCCACTAAAAACCCTGGATAATAAGTTACACCACGGAAAGGAAAGAAAAAAGAAATCTGAGCCTATACAACACTTAGAGCATCATTCTCCAGTCACTTGGAGAGAAGTGATGGCTCATTCCTTGGTTTAAATTATGCTCAGCCCTTATTTCTGGGGAAGGAGCAGAGCTGGATGGTCCCTGGAGCAGCAGGAAAAGTCAGAGGATCATGCTGCCTGGAATGAGTGGAATTCTGAGCAGTTTCTTGGGAGCATGGCTTGTCTCTTGAGGCTCCCTGAAATACTGCTTTGCCAAAAACCCACTCTGCTCTGTGCCCTGGGTGTTTCACCCCTGGCTTGGCAGCCCTTCCCAGGCTCCTGATGGATCGATCCATCAGGATAGAGGTGCCCTGGGCTGGGGGTGTGGAGCAGAGCAGCTCCCAGCTCTCCACATGGCATGAGATTTGGGGCAGGGCTCGTGGGTTTGCTTGGCACAGCCCCTCGGGCAGACCCAGCACCCTGTCCACGTCTCAGTGGGCCAAGTTTGGGGGTTTAGGGGATTTTGCATCATCTACTTGCAAAGCCTGGTCTGGGTTTTGGGTCCCAGCAGCACAGAGGGCTCCCTGACATCACCCATGGCAAAAAAAATCAGAGTCTGGGGTGTCTCATTAATGTTTTTGCTTCTGGTTTTGGACTCCTCACCCCTGAAAGTGTTCGGGGTTAGGTTGGAGCGACCTGGGCTGGTGGAAGGTGTCCCTGCTCACGGGAGGGGGTGGAATGAGATGTCTTTAAGGTCTTTTCCAACCCAACCCAGTCTGGGATTCTTTGATTTTCTCTTCCTCCCGGCACCCAGTTGCCCACACTGACCCTCCCTGGGATCCCTCGTACCTTTGGGGAGCCCTTTAGCCGAGCAGCCTCCGCCAAGCTGCTCCTTGGGCCAGCCCCAACCCCCTCAGCGTTCCATCTCCTGCTTAAAAGGCACTTCCAATTGTTGACATTCTTTAGATTTCAGCGAATTACCATAAAGCCATTAATAGGAGAGGAAGCAGCATAAACAGTTTTATGGCCAGCAATAGCCTTGGATAACAACTTCTTCCCATTTTAACTTCCCGGCCCATTAGACCTTCCCGTATGATGCTGTAACAGGAATTGCTGACGCCCGTGTGGCCTTGTTTGGAGGTGATTATGGTTCCATAATCCCACATTCCACTGGCATTGGGCGTGTTAACACAGGTCACTGGGGTGACAGGGGGGTGGATGAGGAGGGGGCAGAGCCGTGCCCACGCCACCAGTGCCACTGGTGCCCTCTGGATGCAGAGACTGGGGGCTGAGATGGCCTTTGCTGTTAGATTTTTGCAGAGGCATTTTTCCTGCCCCTCTACCAGCTCGCAGAAGTTTCTCTGGCCCCAGGAACAGGGCTGGGATCCCACACCCGGCACCCCAAATGTGCATCTGCTCTGGGGCTCCCGAGCAAAGCTCAGGAGCGTACCCTGGTCCCAGGTGGTCCAACAAGTCACCTCCACCGAGTGATGGTGCTTCTCCCTCCTCCCTGATGCTCCCGGTTGTCACCAGCTTCAGTTCTCCTTTGCAGCCCTTTCCTGACCACCCTCATGTTTAATGGATAAAAGCCTTTCCCTCCTCCTCTGCCACAGATGGCGAATGGAGAGCTCTTCTCCAGCAGCAAATTCCTCCCAAGGCAGATGGAAATCTTGCTGGAGTCATAAAGTTGTCTTGCTGGTGTCAAATTGACCATAGAAAGCTCTAACATTGGTCTGTCCTTCCCCACGAAACATGAGTAATGAGCTCCACTGAGTGAGACAACAGACCGGCTGAGCACAGAACCATAAAATATCCTGAGTGGGATGGGACTCACAGGGATCATCGAAGTCCAACCCCTGGCCCTGCAAAGCCACCCCAACAATCCCACCCTGTCCCTCAGAGCGTTGTCCAAACGCTCCTGGAGCTCTGGCAGCCTCGGGGCCGTGCCCACTGCCCTGGGGAGCCTGTTAATGACATTAATATATTGTTAATAAGCTCTGATTTAGCTGTTGAAAAGGCATTTCCTTCCCTGGTGAGACTTTCTTTGAGTTGTCCAGGTGGGCAGGGTTTTAGAAGCCAGGAATTAACAAAACCCCTCGAAGCTGGATGTCTCACCTTGGGTTCTCAAATCATTCCCCTCCGAGCTGAGCCCTTGATAACGCCGTGTTTGTGCTCTTTGGAAACCTTCTGCTTGGTGTCCTGTGTCAATATGGGGTTTCTGAATATTTTGACTCTGTGTAGAGAGTTTTGGGATGGTTTTGCTCATGGAAACAAGGTGCATAAAGCTGTGGAAAACCCGCTAATTTGATTTAGCTATTAGGAAGGAATTGCTGGCTGGGAGGGTGGGCAGCCCTGGCACAGGGTGCCCAGAGAAGCTGTGGCTGCCTCTGGATCCCTGAAAGTGTCCAAGGCCAGGTTGGATGGGGCTTGGAGAACCCTGGGCTGGTGGAAGGTGTCCCTGCTCATGGCAGGGGTGGCACTGGATGATCCTTATGGTCCCTTCCCATCCAAACCATTCCATGATTGTACCCTGTGCAGTAATAAAACAAATGCCCCGTGCTGGTCATTGGCCCTTCCTGTCCCTGGAATCTCCCACAGGAGAAATCCAGAGCCATTCCTGCCCTCCCGGAGAGGCCCAGCAGAATTCCCAGCCCCACCTTGAGCCCAATCCTGCTCCACCAGCTGCAGCATTCCAGGGAAATCCCCACTGCTGCTCCCTTTGAAGGAGGTGGGCACAGCTAACACCTCCTGCACACCTCCTGCAGCCTCTCATTCCATTCCAATCCATTCCATTCCATTCCATTCCATTCCATTCCATTCCATTCCATTCCATTCACTCCAGGAAAAGATACCACGGGAACGCTCCTGTGACCATCCTTGGGACATCCTTGGGAGCTGCCAATTCCACTCCTGCAGCTCCCCAGTTACTTTGGCAAGAGGCAAAATAGATTTTTCTTTAATAACGTTTTTTTGTTTATGTTTTTTTGATTATAAATCTGAGTTTCAACAAGCAGCTGGGACCTCTGCCACGCTCGGAATCGGGGAGCAGCTTTACCAGACGGGGCAGATGTGACTGAGCTGTTCCTCTGCCCGTGCTGCACCTCCCACGGTCTCGTCACCACCTCAGGAACAAGCCTGGCCGAGTTTGGGTTGGCAATTCTCAATGGCCAGGCTGTGATGGCACCAAGTTTTGTGCCACTGCTGAAGGTGGCATCAGTGCTTTCCTCCCTGGTGCCTTCCTTGGAGGTTTGTGGCTCGGCTGGAGCAGCCTGGATTTAGTGTCCCACCTGACCTCCAGCTTTGCTTGGGCTCCAGAGGGGCATGGAAATGTGCGGAGAGGAGCCCTGGGAGCTGCAGCTCCTTGTCCTGAGCGGCTTTGCTGTGCAAAGCTGGTCCGAGGGAGCACCTGTGAGGACGGAACAGTTTTGAACTCTGGGGGAGGGTGGAGAACCAGGTCCCAGATCCCCCAAACTGGGTCAGGAGGCCACAACCCCGTTTCTCCAAGGGTTTAGGCACCACATCCTTCCAGCTGGTGCCCAGCAGCCAGGACGTGCTCCTGTCCCATCACAGCCTTGGCTGTTGGGCACTGCAGGTACCTGGGGTGGCTCTGCAGCAGGGCTGGGTACTCCAGGATACTATTATTATTATTATTATTATTATTATTATTTCTCATAATTATCATTATTATAGCATCATTATAATTGTTGTCATTATTATCATTATTATTATCATCGTCATCACCATCATTACTATTATTGCTATTCTTACCATTTTTATCATTGCTATTATTATCATTGTCATTATTGTTGCTATTATTGTTATCTTTACTATCTTCATCATTATCATTACTATTATCATTACTATTAATCTTATCCTCATTATTATGATTACTATTATTATATCTTCGTATTATTATTTAATAGTAATAATATACAAACATAATTAATATTACCATAATGATGACCATATGACACAATTGCAACACATAATACATAATAAATAATATTATCAACTACTGTGTTTCTCATCGCTGCACTATAATAAAATCAATCCTATTATTTCATTATTCAAATAGATTTATCTCTGTATTATTCAATAATAACACCAGCAATGACAACAGTAACAACAACCACCCCCTGGCCGGTCCACGAGCGATCTCCGGCCCGCGGGAGCCCGCGGTGGTTTCTGCAGCATCCCCGTCCCTGCCACCCCTCGCTTGTCCCTGTCCCTTCCCTGCCCGCTGGGGATGGCCGTGCTCCCTGGCAGGAGACATTCCCAGCCTGGCAGGAGACATTCCCGGCGCTGGGAGAGGGTTGTACCTCCAGGATTCGGGCACTAGAGGGAGGGATGCCCGCGCTCAGCGCCGGCTCCCCGGGCACCGCCGCGGAGTTCGGGGGACACTCGTTCCTCACCCATCGCCCCGACACCCTCTTAGTAACAAAGATTAGGGTGAAAACGCACAAATAAATGATGAATTTGGGCGTCCACAAGGTATTGCTGGGAGGGGAGGGGAAGTGCTGGCGTTTGTTGTGTCATTAAAAACCAAGGAATGGTGACACTGCCATTCCAAAACTCCCCAAAACCTCCTCCGTCCCCAAAGCGGGAATGAGGCTCACGGCGGAGCAGACCTGGGTGGTGTTTAGGGCTTAAACAGCTGAACGGGGTGTGTTGGGTTCCCGAATAATTGTGCTGGTCTCTAAGATCTGCCCAGGATTTTAGTCCAGGGTCCATTCTCCACCTCTGCCCAGTTTAACCAGTAAGACAGAGCAGCGTTTGGTGCCCTGCAAGAACAGGATGGCACAAGCTCTGTTTGGGTGAAGATTTATTGGACTGGAAAACTTTCCAGCATCATCTCGATCCTCCTCTGCTGCCGTTGCCGTAACCAACATCCCCGTATGGCTGACACCATCCGGAGAGGAAAAGGAGAGCTCTGGAGGTGAAAAATAACAAATTCCCAGACACCAGAAAGGTCTGAAAACCACCCAAATCCCCTGACCTTGCAAATTTAGCAAGAGCCCATAAATTCACCCGAATCCTTCTGCTTTTATTCCCATGCAAATGAAAACCAGCAAGAGGAAGGGGAAAGCTTTGCTGCCTGGAGGACTCGGCTGCTCTTAAGCTTGGCTGTGTCAGCAAGAAAGGATGGAGAGGGAGGAGAGGAATAAGTGAGGATGGGAAAGGAGGAAAGCGCTTCAAGGAAGGACTTCAGGCGAGTCCTGGGAGAGGCCAAACAAGCCGTGGGGCTTTGGACAGGTGAATCACTCAGGATTACTCCAAACGTCACCCCTAAGAGCTCCCTGGCCCGGAGTGCTTATTTTCCAACCGAAAGGAGAGGAGGAAATGCGCTCCGGCTGCTTTTAAAAGCGAGCCAAACTTGAAATCAAGCTTTAATGGTGTAATTGCCAATTGATGGTGGGCACAGAGGGCTGGAAAAGCCACTTGTAAAATGTGCTGCTCCACGCTGGGGGAAACGTGGAGTTTTTCGTTTGAGTTTGGGTTTTTGGTTTCTTTTTTTTTTCCTCACCAGTTTGTATTTATTTTAGACTTTTGTGATAAAGGAGAGAAACAATATGGGCATGTGGAGCTCGTTGGCACCCTTGGGGTGAACTCTCACCCCATGCTCACTCAGCTGGGGCTGTCTCTTCACACCTAATCCTTATAACAATGAAAGATCGCTGGAAGAGGATTTTGGCTCCTTCTTTTCCTGCTGAGGGCTCTGACCATGGGCAGCTTCCTCTGTGCTCTGACTCACAGCTCAGCAGCAGCTGCCACGTCTTCCTCCTGAGCTGAGATTTCCGTGCCCTTGCAAAGAGTTTCATTTCAAGGAATTGCCCTTTTCTATAAAATTAGCAGACAGAAAACATTACCCTTGAAACCCCTGGACATCCTGAATCCAGAGGGCTGCAGGGCTGTGCCCACCACGCTGTCTCCATCCTCTCCATCCAGCTTCACGGGCACCTGTGGGGGCTCTGGGTGACCCTGCCACGCACAGGGACCCCAGTGCCACCCCAGGGACCACTTGGTGGTCCCCAGACAGAGTGTCTGTTCTCAGTGCTGGGAGCAGGTTCCTGTGCCAGGGAATCTGCAGCTGCACTTGGCACAGTGGAGATGGATTGATGCCCTTGTCTGCCTTCAGCTCCAGGGGAGCAGAGGCACGTGCAGGTTAAATCCTGATGGCAATTTAACTGAACTGAGCTGCTACAGGTCCCCCTGGGTGGAGGGATGGATGGATGGATGGATGGATGGATGGATGGATGGATGGATGGATGGATGGATGGATGGATGGATGGATGAAGGAATTCAGGCACTTCCCAAGGGCAAGGGGGTGCTTGCAGGAGCTGTGTTGCACTGAGAACTGAGGGAGCATGAAGGTTTTCTGCTGATGGCTCCAAGTATTTCCTGGCTTTGGGAGAGCCGCAGCCTGGGGCAGCGTGGCGCTGGAAGTGGAGACCTCTTCCCACTGAAGGGAAAGTCACGCTGCTCCCTTTGTTTTAGGACAGCGAAGCCTAAACACAGCGAGCTGAAGCTTCACAGTGTGGTGGGAATGGGGAAGAAATCCTCCTCCATCCACCACAGAGCTGGGCAGTGGGTCAGTTTGCCTGGAAGTCGTGCTGGGAGCAGAGCTAAAAGGAAGAGCTGGGCTCTCCTTACAAGGAGGTTTCTCTCCCTGGTGCCGTTGGATGCCCAGGAAGAATTCCAAGAAGTTAATTAATTTTCTCCCCTCAGCTCGGTGCCAGCAAACACAGCGTGGAGGAGCGAGGAGAGCGTTGCCATTTCACAGCAGCAGCTCTCCCCAAGTTACGTGGGAGTTACTTTGTCTTGGCAAAAATGAAATGTCAAGCGGCGACAGAGAAAAATATTCTTGTGATGCTGAGCAGTAACTGGGCTCCCCCGAGCGCTGGGCTCTGGAGGTGAGAGGCAAAGCTGGGGCAGAGGCAGCGGGGACCACACAAGATTAATTGAGGCTCCAAATGAGGGCTCGTGCAGGATGTGTCGGCCCATTCGTCACTGTCATCCAGACAGCAGCAGATCTGTCTCACGGCTCCCTGCTCTGCTCCTGGCCCTGCTCCGTCCCCGGCGTGTGGTGGCAGCTCCAGAGTGGGGGGTTAAGGGGAGGATGGTGCCCACCTTGCTGAGCTTTGGGTAGGAAACTCAGCAGGTGAAGGATCCAAAGTGCAGAGTGGGGGAGAATTCTGCCCAGACAGGGCCAGGACAGTCTGACCTCATGGGACACAACCCTGGGGGGATCCATGGCCACCCCATATTGCCCCATGGGCTTAGGGGAGGAGGGCAGGGTTGGATGGGATATTGGGAAGGAATTCCTCCGTGGGAGGGTGGGCAGGCCCTGGCACAGGGTGCCCAGAGAAGCTGTGGCTGCCCCTGGATCCCTGGAAGTGTCCCAGGCCAGGTTGGACGGGGCTTGGAGCACCCTGGGCTGGTGGAAGGTGTCCCTGCCCATGGCAGGGGGTGGGATGGGATGATCCTTAAGGTCCTTCCCAAGTCAAACCATTCCACAATTCTCCACTGCCCCATCTGAGGCCGTCCCACCATCCCAGCACAGTAAATACCCAGCAAATACTCATGGATAACTCGCCTCTTCCCAGACACCGTGTCTGGGCTTGTGAGCAATTTTCGGATAAATAAGGGCTCTGCTTCCCTAGATGACTTATTTGCAAGGGATAATTCAGACAGCCGTGGCCTTGCTGCTTTTTCTCCCTTTTGAATCATCAGGCTGGCATTATGAGTACCACACTTTCATTAAAGTTTAATTTCCCTGAAGAGTGAAATATTAATGAGAATAGGCTTAATACTGTCAATAGCAAACGGACCCAAACAGATAATTTGCTAATATAATGACTTGGGATTTTATCTGTTTCAAGCTCCACGATTGCTCTTCTGCTGGGATCCGGTGCAGGTAATAACCATTGTCGTGTCTGTTCAGTGAGAAAACTTAATGAATTTAGAGCTAAATCCCATGTTTGTCTCTCCTCATCCCAACGGATCCCTGCTAATTCCACAGCCCCTGCTGGCCTGCCTTTGCTGTGCTTCATCCTGCACCCTTGGGTGGTGGGGGGATGCCAGCTCTGCTTCTATTTCTCTTTTTTATAAGCCCCCTTTAGGCACTGGAAGGGGCTCTCAGGTCTCCCTGGGGCCTTCTCTTCTCCAGGTGAACCCCCCCAGCTCTCCCAGCCTGGCTCCAGAGCAGAGGGGCTCCAGCCTTTGGAGCATCTCCATGGCCATGTCCCCTGAGATGGGAGACCCAAGCCACACTCGGCACCCCCATGGATTTATACAGCAATTGGGGCTGGGGGACAGGTTTTCTTCCCTTCATTTCTCAGTGCATTCCTACAGGAAGGACATCATGGATGGGCTCAGTGCCCAAGAGCTGCTCCTTTCCTTGAGCTCCATCAGCAGGTCTCGTGGAGAATCCTCTCCTTCCCTGCAATCTGGGATGTCTCTGTCTCTCCATGCCCTGTTTTTCTTATCAGCTACAAGGATAAGAGAAGGAAGGAAGACTCTCTGGAGCACCGGCTTTCATCCCTGCTGTGTTTGCCAGCACCTGGAGCACCCAGCCACTCCAGTCCTAACACCAGTAATGGCCATAACAGAGTCATTTCCAGACTACTTTCCTTTTGGAATCCAGGACAAGTATTTACACCGGACTCCAACAGGGCTGTGCAGTCACAGCAGTGAAATCTCCCTGTCATGAAGCGTTTCTGAGTCGCTTCCCCAGCTGTCCCTAGTAAATAAAACGCTGTTTTCATGTTTGGAAGCGAGTGCAGCTCTGGCTGAGCATATGGGCTGTGTTTGTGTGCTGGGAACGTGTTTGCTTGTGATTTAGTGACGCTGCGAGACACGACTGTACCTTCCCCCCAGTTACTGCCCTGCGTCTCTTTGTCGTCGAGTGGATGTTCTGGAAACTGTTTTCCATGTCAAATCCATCCCATTCCACCTCTTGTTCTCTCCCAGGTCTCGTGCCATCCCTGCTTGCCAAGAAACCCTCCACAAGAGCTTGAGTGTGAACTGTGGTGCAGGTCCTGGGGCCAGGCTTGGGCTGGGAGCTCCAGGGTCATTCCCTACCCTTTGGAGCTCAGCTGGAGCAATGCCTGGAGCAAAGGATGCTCCATTTCTCCACACCCCTCTGGCCCAGAGCTCTGCCAAGCCCTGTTTGCACAGAAACCACATCAGGTGCAGATTTCTCACTACGACACGAGCCTTCCTGAGGCCAAGTGGGATCCTCCAAGACTTCAATAAACCTTTAAAAGCGTTTAATTAAAAAACCCATAAAGCCTGTGAGGATCAATCCAGCGTTAATGACCCGCAGAGGTGCTTTGTGGAGCTTGTTCTCACTGACCCGGGAGGCAACGAGGGACAACTGTGGAGCTTGAGGTCTCTAAATCAGCCTGGCTGTGGCTATTCCAGACTCCAGGAGAGACGGGAGCTGCCTGCTTGTATTTGCATCCAGACATCTGAGTAACATTAATGCTGGGTTTGGAGGCCACAAGAGGTGTCAGCAAGTTGATTTGTCCCCCCAGCAATGGGCCCACAGTGGCGTGTCCGGGTGGAGAACTTAGAGAACTGGAGGTTCCATGTGAGAAAGGGCTTTGGAGGGATCAACAGAGCGCGGCAAAGCACAGACCCAGAGGTTTGAGGCAGGGAAGTTTCTTTCATTCTCAGGCAGAAGTTTGATGCAAGAAAAGCAAAGCGAAACAGTTCAAACACTGCTGTGGGAAGGAGAAAGGCTGAAGAAGGAGGTAGTGGCTGTCACCAAACATCCCCACAAAGGGCTGGGACGCTGCTCTCTGAGGAATCCTTTAAAAAGGAAGGGAGGAGAAACTGCTCCTTTTATTCCACTCCAACCCCGTCCCCGTGGTCTTGAGCTGGAGGAAAACATCTTTTCGTGTATAGAGGGATGTGAGGATGTTGTGTGTGGGGGGGTGTGTTGGAAGGAAAAGTCCTCCATCCCCTCCGGAGTGGGGAAAAAGGAATTGGTATAAACTGGACCTTGAAGGGACAGAGGGAGATGTGGGCAAGGGCAGAGAGGCCGTTTTAGCCCAATCCTTGGCCAAAATGGAAAGGGAGGGGCATTTTCCGCCTGGAGCGCAGAAGTGGAAATGGGAATGTTTTGCTGGGGTGAGTGATCCAACGTGTCAGAGGAAAGCAGCTGTTTTGGGCAGACATTTGCATGCAATCAAACCCTCCGGTTTTTGATTGCCAGAATTGGTGGTGGCAGATTTCCAGCCAGATTCCACCCTGCAATCAAAGAGGAAAACAGCTCCTGGCTAAAAGGGAGCGTGGGAGAGTCCTGCACGTGTCTCCCCATCCCGATTTCCCACAGGCTCCTTGGTCTGGACCTTCCCAAGCTGGGCTTTTGGGGGGCGTTTGCACCCTGGGCGTGTGCCCTCCCCTGGGCACGCCGTGTTTGTGGTGCTGATCCCTCAAGTCCTTGCTGATGGTGTTTCCTGTCCCTCCACAGCTCTGCAAGGCTTGTGGGATGTGTCCTTGGGATGTGGGACTGGGTGACCTTTGAAGGTCCCTCCCAACCCAAACCGTTCCCTGGTTCTGCCATTCTTGGATTCCGTCACTCCACGATCTCCCAGGTCCTGAGCACAGGGGTCTCCTGACCTGCTCCTTCCTTTCCCTGCTTGGAAAATGGCACCACACGGTGACAAGGAGAGATGGGGGTCTGTGGCCAGGCTGGGGTGGGGACAGAGGGGACATCGCCCAACTCTGCAGCTCCCCAGGGGAGCATTTTTCGCTCCCCAGCCCCGCTCAGGGATCTCTTTTGGCGGAGTTATGCTCCGGTTCATTGGATGTGCAGCAGCCTCTGAGCCAGAGATAAAACACGTCCTTCCCATCTCTGAGAGAGTAAATTATTGACACACTTAATAAGCATGACTTATCATTAGGCATAATTCATGCTGGGGACAGAGACACAGCTGTTCCTGGAAAGCAGAGTGGCTCTGAATTCCAGATTTCCATGGGCCAGGCTCCGGCTGCAGCTCCGGAGCTGGGACAGGGATGTCACCACGCACTGTCCCTTGTCCAGGGGGTTGCTGTCCCAGGGCTTTGCACGACCTTCAGCTGTGTCTGTGTTGGAGAAGGGGAGTTTGTGCCTCTCCCCCGGTCCAAAGGTTGGCAATGCCGTGAAATGAGTGGCTCCGGAGAACTGGCAGGGAAGGGGAATTCCCTGGAGTCATCCAGCCTGGAGCCACGTGGGGCCAAAGATCCTGGTTGGGGACACAATCTGCTGCTTCTCCAGCCGCCCACACTGCTCCTGCTGGAATGCCCAAATCCTGGCAGGGTGGTTGCAACCAGTGCAGACATTTCCTGCTATAACTTCTCTCCCTGGTCTCCAGTGTGGCAGGAGTGGGGAGGGGACAACCCCACAATCTCCACTGATTGCAAGTCAAGGGCAGCTAATAATTTTTAAGGCTGGAGAAAGCCCACGGCCACTTGTCTGGAGTGGTGAGGACACTCGTGGAGGAAGAGGAGAGGGGGACACTCTTACACTGGGGACACTGCACAGGGCTGGGGGTCCTTAGAAATGGTGACGTTTGATCCACAGGGGTGGGAAACCGAGTGAGATGCTGCATCCTCAACGGGGCAGGCGGGAAGGATGGGGTCTGGAGGTCCCTGCTGGGTGGGTCCAAGAGGATCCCTGGCCAGGCAGGGTGTTCCCAGCATCCTTCCTGCCCCTGGCAGAAGGAGAGGAGATTCCTGGTCCACATCCTGAGGAGGCTGTTTGAAGCAGATGCACAGCAGGGAATGATCTGGGGGTTATTCCTCACGCTCATCCAACCCCTGTGCAAAAAATTTGGGCTTTAGCTTGTCCCTGAGAGCAACCCC
>VWZF01004484.1:149819-161841 GCA_013396755.1 Sclerurus mexicanus | reverse complement strand
CCCCCCCCCCCCAAGGTGGGAGCTCAGAGAGTGTGATGGAGGAGTGCAAGGTGGGCAGCAGGAGGGACCTCATGTGACCCTGGGCACACCAGGAAAGGACAGCACAGCCTCTGGATAACCAGTAAATCCCCAAACCTTCCAGGTGCCTCTCAGTAAAAGCATCCTCTGCCCCCCACACCCCTGAGCTCAGCCCTGGGTGCCAGCTTGGCCCATGGAAACCTCCCGTGGAATCTGGCACCTTGGCCACCTGCAGAGAAGGGCTTGTGAAACACCTGAGCATCAGCACTGGCTGATTCCCGAGAAAGAACCAGTTGGGGAAATATCAATTTCTTGTTGTGTTTTTCTTTTTTCTTTTTTCCCCAGGCAATTTGCAAGGCAGAGGGAACCCACGGCTGCCACGCCATACATCTCGTTTGCTCCAGGGCTTGAAACCATCAGCTTGTTTCACAGGGACACCAATTTTCGAGCCGTCCCTGGGGTTCGGTGGCTGCGGCAGCAGGTAAGGCGGGCGCAGGGCTGGCTGAGCGGGCTGAGGGTGCCTCTCGGAGCGTGTTTTTCCTCCCTGCTCCAGGGAGACACATGAATTGCACGCTGCCGTGGCCAGGAATTCTCGCTCCGGGCCTCTGAACGGGCAGCAGCCCTCGCAGGGTGTTTCTCCATCTCCTCTCATCTGCTCGTCTCACTCATCCGAGCGGTTCTTGCCGTGGGCCGTCTCGTCGAGGGGATTTCGCTGCGTCTCGGAGGATGTTGGATGTTTTAAAGCAGTTTATAAAGCAAGCTTTCCCCAGAGGGGTGAGCCCTGCAGCAGCCGGAGGTGCCAGGTGCCCACGGCTGCACCTCACAGAGGGACGGGGGGATGGGAGAAAGGCCTTGGGCAGCCCACGCTCTGCCCTTTGCTCCAGCATCCCCTTGGCCGTGCAGGGACCCGCTGGCACGAGCCATGTCCTGGTGGACAGATGGGCTTTGGGTGTTCTTCTGCTTGTATGAACAACTCGCTTGAGCAGAGGACGGGCAGGTACCCCCAAGACACCGCGTTGTCCATCACCGTCCCAAAACCCGCGTCAGGGGTGCTGCAACATGGTCCAAGGTGGACACATCTACGTGGGCTACACCAGCCCCGAGGGCTCCTCCTGAGCTTCTCTGAGGATTGTCCTGCAGCAAACCCCCGCGTGCTCTGCACCAACCCGCTCCTCGTGCTTCCAGAGGGAAATGGAGGTGGGACAACACAACCTGGAAAGCTCGGAAGGTGGTGAGCTGCTTGCATGGGCGTGGGGGAGCAGGGAGGAGGAGGAGGGTCTGCCTTCATCTGTGGCTTGGGCTGTGAATCCCCCTCACCAGCAGAGTGGGGCTGGGAGCGCCTCTTCTCCAAGCGCACCAAACCACGTGCGTGGCCGCTGAAGTGCTTTCGGGGAGCTCAGCGAGGGGGTATTAGTCACGCCTTATTGCCTCTAAATCCTACAGCGGCACAGGCGTCTCGCAGTCGCTGTTTTAAACAAGAACCAGGCTGATGGAGTGTTCCCAGCACGGTCTATCGGCTCCCCCGTTACCCAGCCAGCCTCGGAAGGATTAAGCTTTCATGTTGCCTCTTTCCCTGCGGTTGGTAAAGAGCAGCCCTGCCTCCCACAGCCCCTGTTTGCAAAGTGCTGGTTGCATGAAGAGCCCCCTGCAGAAGGGTCAGTGGGGAGGGCATGGCCAGGCATCCTCCCTCCCCATGGCCCTTCTTCCTCCCTCCCCATGGCCAGGCTTCCTCCCTCCCCATGGCCAGGCTTCCTCCCTCCCCATGGCCAGGCTTCCTCCCTCCCCATGGCCAGGCTTCCTCCCTCCCCATGGCCAGGCTTCCTCCCTCCCCATGGCCAGGCTTCCTCCCTCCCCATGGCCAGGCTTCCTCCCTCCCCATGGCCAGGCTTCCTCCCTCCCCATGGCCAGGCTTCCTCCCTCCCCATGGCCAGGCTTCCTCCCTCCCCATGGCCAGGCTTCCTCCCTCCCCATGGCCAGGCTTCCTCCCTCCCCATGGCCAGGCATCCTCCCTCCCTATGGCTCCTCTTCCTCCCTCCGCATGGCCCTTCTTCCTCCCTCCCCACGGCCCCTCTTCCTCCGGAGGCTGAGGAAGGCTCTGAGGATGGTGCCCTGCCTGGAGATCTCATGTCAGGGTTTGCTCTTCGGTCCCTGCTCTGCCGTCGGGGTTGTGCGTGGGCTGCGCGTGGGCTGCGTGATGCACAGGCAAGGGATAGGGGGAGGGAGAGCTATGATGCCTGGCCCTGGAAGGCGGAAAAAAAGAGGCAAGGATGGTGGAGGAGGATGATCAGAGAAGCACAGAACATGCTGAGTTGGAAGGACCAGCATCAGCTCTCAGAACTCTCAGCTCTGCACAGGGCCGTGCCCAGGGGCCACACCAGGATGGTTTCAGCATCTGAAGCTCCTGTGCAGATAAAGCCTTTGGCCCCTGGGCCTGCCCCATCCTCTTAACTGGGACTGGGGTGCCTTGGCATCCAGTGCTGGTGCCCCCAAAGCTCTTCCCAGTTTCCCCATCACCTTCGTTTTGGCCCTCCTGTATTTCCCAGCCTTGAGCCCGGTGGGACTTTTCCCTGCTCAAAAGCAGCTCTCTCATTCCTACTTAAATTATTGATGGAGATCTACAACCTCCGTTCCAGCTTAACAACTCCATTTTGCTGGGGTTTATTACCAGGATCAATCAAATCAGAGCCTGATGGCTTAAAAATGTGCTTCCTTCTCCCTCTTGTTGTTATTTGCTTGTTTATTATTAGGAAAGACAAGTCTGGGCTCCGGGAGGTTTTGCTGGCGGTAAACAATGTCATTAAAAACAAATCAGGAGCCCTGGTTTTGCACGGAGCCAACCCCCCCCCGGGCACCCTGTGCTCGGGTCTGGGGCTGGCACCCGCGTGGTGGGGACAGGGTCATCCATGGCTGGCACATCCAGGTGTTGTCCTGCAACTCTTCCAGTTGGATTTGTGTTTCCCCCCCCACCCCACCCCCGATTTTTGGATCTGACTCCCGTCCTCGCTGCCATAACGGGGCTCCTCCATCAGGTGCTGCAGGGCCAGGAGGTGGCTTATGATTTGGGGGGGTCACTGTTGCCCCCTCCTTTTCCTGCTTCCTCTAGAGGGGCTGAGCTTCCCTCATTTTGGGGATCCAGGTTCTTCCCTTGGGGTTCGTTCCCGAGGGGCTGACCTTGGGAGGTGCTGGGACATCCCTTTCATGTTGATAGGGGGGATCATGGTGATTTCAGGACTGAAGGGTCTGAGGGCAGGGGGGAAGTGTTGGAAATTTGGGAAACACCACACCTTCCCCTTGGAGCTTCTTCCCAAACAGCAGGTCCACCCAGCTCCTCGTCTTGCTGTCACCACCCCGCTCCCAAGTCCAGCCCTCTGGGGGAGCAGAGGGGACCATTTTCTCCTCTGAGCATCATCTGGGGGGGCTTCATCTCTCTCCAAATCAGGCTTGGCTTTGCAGGGCTAGGGCTGTACAAACAACACCCCCCTCCAAAATAAAAGGGAGGAGGAGAAGCTCTGCCTGCCAGGGGGATGTGGCTGCCTGTTCCTAAAGCTGGGACACCATGGAGGAAAGGGTTCTCCATGGCCAAAGGGATGGGAGAACCCACAACTGCCGGCCCAGCTCCCAATAAACAGTGGAACAGCGATGGGGAAGATAAATTGCTTGTTGGTTTTTTTTAATGTGTGCAGCGAAGGAGTTTATTTTTAAACCTGTCTGTGAGTGACGCTTGGTTTGATGTTCTAAATGAAAAGGATTTATTCTATTTGCACTGGGGCTCAGGAGAAGAGGGACTGAGCTGGATTAATTTATGCATTTACCTTTGCCTTGTCAGGACTGTGACAAGAGCAGACAAAGCGGAGCTGAGAAGTTCCCTCTGGTGATCCCAACAATGCAAATCATTTCTCTGCTTTCATGAAATGATCTCTAGTGGTTGATCCCAGGTTGCCATTTCGGGCAAATATGAGTCATGTGGCCCTGGGAGGAGATGGTAGAGCCAGGGCTGGGCCACTCACAGAGGGCTTGGGGACTCCTGCAGCAGTTTTCCACACCTGACCCAGAAGCCTGGTCTGATCTTCTTCACGGACCCAGTTCCCCACCTGAGTGGTCTTGCTTCCATCAGCTCTGCCTTGCGGTGTGTCCCTCTGCACGGAGCAGGATGGGACAGAAGGACGGGTCTACCATTCCATTGGGAATTCGATGCACAGAGGGATTCACAGCCTTAGGAGCCTTTGCAGTGCTCCTTTGGAAGAGCTGCTGGTCTTGGCCCTGGGACAAATGACTCCTGCAGTAGGTCGGTGACCTTCACTGCCCCTCAGCTCTTCGTGGGGTCACTGGGGAAACCCTGCCCAGCAGATCCCACTGCTGTGGGCTGTGCTGAGTGGAGGCCAGAAAAGCCTGAATTATTCTGCCCAGAGCCTCCCTTAACGGGGATGGGAGAGGAAAAGCGAGTCTTAAGCCGGGCGGAATGATGGAGTCACTGGCGTGGAGGGAAACCATCAGTCAACCCCACTAAGCCGTGAATCACTTGGGGTAATTATCAATTATTATAAGCAGAGCAACTCCCCTCTGGAAGCTAATGAAATTTCCCACGGAGCAGCTCTGGGAGATGGATTGTACTGGCCTGGACAAGATTCATCTCCTCTAATGTGCTGCCTATTCCTGTTTGTGCAGCGTAAAACTCCCTGTGCAAAGCACCTTCCTGCTGGGAGGGATGAGGAGCCCGGGGTGTCCTTGCTGCACTGACCACACTGCTCCTCGTCTGGTGCATCAGAGGGGGGGTACTGGTGGCACTGGGAAAGGATCCATTCTCCCTTCCATCCCTGCCTTTTGTGGCTCTCTGCCTCTCCTGCCTTGGAGGATCTGTCTGACAGAGCTGGTGGTGGGCTCTGGGCCACCTTCCACGGTGTCTGATCCTTCTCCCCTTCCCCTCCGGGTCCTTCCCCTCCCAGGCACCGCCAGCCCTCACAAGCATTTCCCAGTCCCACGTGGGAACGCTCTACCACAAACCATCAGACGCAAATAGGAAATGATAATTTATGTACAGTTGAGCTACAAACTGGGAGCCCGTTTTGGGTTTTGGATGTTTTTCCCCGGTCCTGGCACAAGCCTGTGTGTGAGGGGAGGGCCAGGAACCCTCTCCAGGCAAAAAGGCACTTACTGTGCTTCTAAATATTTCATCTGTGACCCATCTGACAAAGTGCTGCCTGTAAATACCCCGATTATGCCTTATTTTGTCATACATATTGAAAGGCCGGATCCTGTGCTCGGCAAACACACGTGTGGTTCACAAGGATGCTTTTCCCTGGATTCTCCCAGCGCCTGTGGCACCGCTGTCCTCCTCGGGGCTGCTGGTGGATGGCGGCAGGGTCCCCTTTGGGGATGATCTTTCCCTCTCTGCAGCTGCAGAAGTCTCTGTTGGAGGCGGCTGAAGGTGTTCCCAAGGCTCTGCCCTTCTGCCCAGGTCCTGCTCCCACCCCTCCTGGTTTCTGCTGCCAGCCCCGGGGCCCGGGGCTGTCGCTGTGGTTGGATTTTGGCAGAGGAACACAACTGCCCCAAGAGCAGGGCTGGCTCAGCACCCCCACTGCCCGGGGCTGTGCCACGTGCCCTGTCCACTGCTTTGCCATGGGAATCCCAGAATCCCTGAAGCTGGAAAAGACCTCCAAGGTCGTCGACTCTGCCCTGTCTATGCTCGATGCCCACCTTGGCACTGAGTGCCATGTCCAGGCATTCCTTGGACACCTCCAGGGGTGGGCACTCCAAACCTCCCTGGGCGGCCCCTTCCAATGCCTGACCACTTTTTCCATGGAGAAATTCCTGCTGATGTCCAACGTGCCCCTGCCCTGGCACAGCCTCAGGCATTCGCAGCCAGGGGAGCTGCTCCAGTAGCTGGTCCCACCCTGGGGCTGCTGGGTGTGTGTGGGGGTGCTGGGTGCCATCTGGGGCTGCTGGGCACCCATGTGCCTTTGCTCGCTGGTTGTGTTCTTTGCTCTTCTCCTGTTGCATTTTCCCTTGGGAGGTTGGGAGGGAAAAAAGGGATTTCTGCTCTGCAAAGCTCTCTCTGCTTTGGCTGCAGATTTCCTGCTCTTTGACAAGTCCCTTGGGGGGACTGTAGAGTGTCCTGGGAGTTTCCAAAGAGGAATGTGGATGCTGAAGGGGACACAGTGGGGGTTGCAACCAGACTGAGGAGAAGAGAAGGTAAAGCACACAGTGGAGAAGACATGAGATGCTGCACATCTCTCTCAGACATCTACCAAACATCTTGTCCCTCAAGGGAGACACCCCTGCCCTTCCCTTGGGGACACCTCCATGGGCACACAGGGAGCACAAGTTGAATAGTCCTGCTGGTGTCTGCAGTGGGGAAACGGAGGGTCAGCCTGGACAATACAGAAATGAGGGAGCAGCCAGAAATGGCACAGAAATGGGGGAGCAGTCAGGATGGCACAGAAATGGGGGAGCAGTCAAGCTGGCACAGAAATGAGGGAGCAGCCAGAAATGGCACAGAAATGAGGGAGCAGCCAGGATGGCACAGAATTGAGGGAGCAGTCAGGATGGCACAGAAATGGGGGAGCAGTCAGGATGGCACAGAAATGGGGAGCAGCCAGAAAAGGCACAGAAATGGGGATAAACCTGTCCCCCTGCCAGGACTGTGGTGTGTGGTGCCCCTGGCGCCATCAGTGCCCAGGGCAGCCTCTGGCCCAGCTGCCCTGGGTGTCTCACAGCCAGGACCATCTCCAGCACGCCGAGGGACCACGGCTGGAGCCGCAGCTGCCGAGGCCTGGGGACAGCAGAGGGAGAGATGGAGAACATTATTGGAAGTGACTGAAATGGCAGGGCGGTTTTGCAGCAGGCAGAGGGTGAGCTCGGGGACCTGCTGCCCCGGGGAAGCCAAAACCAGGCTCAGCCTGCATAAAATTAAGGAAACAAGAACGCCTGGAGGGCTGAAGAGGATTACAGAGGGCAGAAATGCAAGTTGCGGTCAGGAACTCCTCAAACCGACGTCCCACCCCACTGAGGACCCGCCACCACCTCTCCCCCCGGAGCTCCGAGGCAAACCCAGGCTGAGGGTTCCGACGCATTGATCCTTTGAGGACAGAGGTGGGATCAGCTGGATCTTCCCCGTGCCAAACCTCCTCCCCAGCGCTTCCCAGATGAAACACGGAGCCGCCGCCTCGTTCTGCTCCACAGCCAACGCGCTGCGTGTGCTCCGGGCGTGCCGGGGGCAACTCGCCGCTTGCTGGCTCTGGGAAGAGCAGGAACCCTGCGGAGTGTCAATATTATCCTTCGGAGGAGGCTGAGAAACGTTTCTATATCTGGAATAACAATGCAGGAGGCAGCGGAACACGGAGAGGAGGGGAGGGAAAGCCTGTGAGAGGGTAAAACTCAAGTGGAACATGAAACACGTTAATATTCATGTGCTTAGATGCAGCCAAAAAAAACAATCACTGAAGCTCTCCAGAAATTTTCGGAGCTCTTGGACCATCCACGAGTGTGGGGTGGAGAAGGCAGCAAAACCTTCGGAAACCACGGAGCTTTGGGAAAAACACTGTCACAAGCAACTCCCGTAGGGCTGGGGTTGGGCTTTGGCTCTTTCTGTCCAAAGTGACACAAAACGAGGACAACCTTTCTGCTGAAAACTCCAGTCTCGTTGCCTCTGATCGTTGTCCCTGCTGGCAGGCCCTGGAGGGAGGTGCATGTTGAGTGGACCGTGGAAATGTTCTTCACGGTTGAAGGTTGGGTGACCTTGAGCAAGAGGCCACGAAGTGGAGGTGACTCCAAGAGTATTTCCTAGATGTTTTCCTGGTTCTTGTGGACATTGGGGTGGCAAAACAGCTTTTGTGGCTGGTCAGGCTGTGTTGGCTCTGTTATGGATCCAGGGACGTGCTCTGGGATCCAAACATCTCCATGCCAAGCTGAGCTCTCTTCTTCTCCAAAACTGTAGCTGCAGTTCAGAAGCTGCTTTTAAGGGCTTGTTTTGGCTCTTCTTTTTCTCCTGAGGCATTTCTGGGCTTCCCATGAGATATTCCCATGGGATATTGCTCGTTGTCACACTCCTGAGACCTCGCTGCCCAGCACAGATGATCCAGGGCTCTGTGCCTTTGCCTCGTGTAGCTACAAGGGACTGTCCCCTTGGCTGCCAATTCCAGCTTTGTTTAACAACCCTGCGTGTTGAGGATGATTTTCCTGAGCTCCTGCTCAGCCAAACCCCTTGTCAGTCCCGATGAACTTCAAATTTCCCTGGCCTGTGCATGGGACTTGCACCTCCCACGGTGACTCTTGCTGCCTGTCATTCCTGACACGAGGATTTTGGGTAGCTCAGTTTGCAGAGCTGCTTGGCAGGGCATGACTGGTGCCTGTTCACTTTGCTCTCCATGGGACATCTCAGACGGAGCCGTGCAAAGCAGGGGAAAAAAATCAAATCAAATCGCAGATGCGAGCTCAGCATCGAGTTTATGAGCAAAATCTGTCACCTTCCGAAAGCTTCTTTTGCAGGGGGAATTGGGGAAGCAGAGCACAGAGTTTGGGTGGTTTATCGAGGGCAGTGACACACCTGGGACAGCCCCCGAGCCAACGTGCTTGTTGCTGTTCCTCCTCCTGTCCTCCAGCTTCTCCTGACCCCTCGGCTGTAGAGTTTGGAGGGGAAACCAAAAAGCTCCGATGCCGATTCACCTGAAAGGCACCTCTGGAAGGGCCGAGCTCTGCCCCCTGTGCTGAAGGGGCTGCAGACAACTGTGACTGAGGGATGAGAGTCCCTGCCCATCCTTCCCCTTGGTTCGTGCACTCCCACTTGGGATGGAGAGGCTTTCTGCTCCTCACTGTGAGTGTTGCCTTTACCCCCCAGCAGTGCCCTCCCCATCAGGGCCTCAGCCTTGAGGAGTCCCTTTTTGGGGGGGATTAAATTGTCTTCAGAGCTCAGAGCGGGACGCGGTGACACTGACCCTCATACCAACAAATGTGGGGCTCTCAGGATGGTGTTGGCAGTGCTTGCTCACTGTCCTAACCCTGCTGGAGGCATCAGCCTTTAGGCCACCCCTCAGCCTCCTTGGCCCCTGGTGATGGGGCTCCCAGGGCTGAGGTCCCACCAGAGCTCCCCCAGCTCAGAGGAGGACATGGTGTCCAGTCAACAGTTCCTGAGTTTGCCTTCATTCAGCACTGGCAGATGCTCACAAACATCTGAAGATTCACAGTAGGATGGGGTTGATCAACACCCAACCTTGGGGAGTGGAGGGTCCTTTCCCTCCAAGGGTGGTAGAGGAAGACAATCAGCCTCAGTGGAGGGTCCACTTTTCCCTCCAAGGGTGGTAGAGGAAGACAATCAGCCTCAGCCTCCTCCTGCGAGGCTGTGCTGCTGCAGCCCAGCTGTGTCTTGCCCTCCAGCACATCCCAAAAGGGGCATTTCTGCGGCTTCAAACTTTCTGCACTGAAAAAACAACCATTTTTTTAACCAAAATTTCATCCGCTTAAAAAATTGCCGTCCCTCTGCACGTGCCCCACCACCTCTTCTGCTGCTGGAAGGGTGGAAAGTGCCCTGGTCCTCTTCTCTGGATCCCTCTGCAGTAGCTCTAATCCAGGGATTCCAGCTCTAGGCTGAGCTCAGCTGGGATGAGCACGGCATGGCTGGATGAAGAGGCTCCTGTTGGCACTCAGAACTCCTCTCTTGGGTGGCACACTCACACTCAGCCCTCCAGCCGTGCCCCTGGCACCGCTGCTCGTGTCACAGCGATCTGCCAGGGGCTCCTCTTTGGCACCACGTCTTCTCCTCGATGTTGTCCCTACCCTAGGTGGAATTACCTCCGAGGTTTGCAGGATTCGGCAGGAAGAGCTGCAGGAGCCACAGCTGAGCCCAGAGCAGGGGCAGGGCTGGCTCAGTGTCACCCACTGAGCTCCACACGGGTGACAGCAGGTCAGGTGTGAGGTGGTGGATCTCCCCATGGTGCTCTCCGTGTCTTCAATTTGCTTCTGGCTGTCAACTCAGAAAGAGAGAGAATTGGAGCTCTTTATCTTCCGGGCAAGGCAAGACATTTCCAGCAGTGACTGTACCTGGTACAAGCCAATAATCCCATTTTGTGCTCAGGTCTTGCGGAGTTGCCATCCCACCTGGCTTGTGAGGAGCAGGGGGTGGGAAAGGCAGCGCTTCCAACGCAGCTGGGCCAACAGTTAATTAAAGACTCAACAGAAAAAGGTTAGAAAATATTCCCTGACTGTACCTGGGTACGCCTTGGTCTTGTGTCATCTTCACTGGCTGTGGATTTGTCTCCGAACTCTGCTGGTGTAACATCCATATTTTCCTTGGGCTCCTGGAACGCTCACTGCTGTCCCTTGGGTGGTTCCTTGTTGTTAACAAGTGTGACATGTGTGGCCACAAACCAGGCCAATTTCAGCCCAGCAAAGGCTCAGTTTTCATAGGATCATAGGCTGCTTTGGGTTGGAAGGGACCTTAAAGCTCATTTAATTCCCACTCCCTTGCCACCTTCCACTAGCCCAGGTTGCTCCAAGCCCTGTCCAACCTGGCCTTGGACATTTCATTTTCACAGAGATCTTCCAAGATCCTTCTAGAACTCTGGATCAGAAAACTTCCATGGGGAAGCCCTTCCCACTGCAGGCAGGACAGAGGATGAACTTTCTTGTAGAAGTTTCTTTGCCCTTCGTTCCACTGGTAGGAGGTGCCCCAGTGACTCTCAGGCTGGAGGCTGCACTTCCAGACAACGGGAATTAGGCACGATGAAGGTCCCGTCTGCCCTCGGAGCGCTGAGACCTGGGTGGAAAGTGCCACCACCAGTGTCCCCTCAAACCGGAGCAGCCTGGGAAAGGCTCCCCTGGGTCACCAGGCTGTCTGAACACAAGGCAGAACAAACACTTTGCACCTCCGTAATGGATTGCCCGGGAGGCAGAACCATCGAAGAGGAGAACTGGGATCGTTCAGGAGGCAATTAGGGACTGTCCTCGGGGAAGGATGATAAGGAGATTGATATGCCTTGGTAGGACAGTGGCCATTTCTAATTCCTGGGATCCATCTATTGCTTTAACGTGTGAGTGAACACCGAGGTGATGGGGTCCAGCATGTCCTGCAGCAGCACTCCGTGGCACCAAGGTGGCCGTGCAGCACCAGAGAGCTCAGCCTGGAGGGACCACGGCGGTTTAGAGGGCTCTGGCGCAGCAGAATTTTGTGCCAGCAGAACCTGGCAGAGCTTTGTGTGGATGTGGGTGAGACGACCCGGGCAGAGCTGGGCACGTGCCACCCTCCCTGCCTGCCACTTGCCATCTGTGCAAGCACCGGAGCCCGAGCGCTGCCCGCCCACGCCTTGCTGCCACCGCTGTGCCACCAAATGTCACCTGCCCAGGGTCCTCCCTGCTGGAGCTGCGGGATGTGCACCAGGAATCATTTCTTCACAAAGCAGGACGCGGGGGCATGGCCTGGAGCTGTGTGTGTGCAGAGAAACAGGCGTCACACACTGCTTTGGGCTGGAAGGGACCTTAAAGCCCACCCAGTGCCACCCTGCCATGGGCAGGGACACCTTCCACCAGCCCAGGGTGCTCCAAGCCCCGTCCAACCTGGCCTTGGACACTTCCAGGGATCCAGGGGCACCCACAGCTTCTCTGCCCAACCTGTGCCAGGGCCTCACCAAAGAGGTGTTGTGCCCCTTTGCCCGTGTCTTTGCCTACAATCCCACCCACATGCTGGAAAACCAGCTGGATCTCCATTCATTTGGACCTCGGGGTTTGGGGGCTGGACCAGCTCCTGTCCCCTGCTCCCTCCCCTGCCCCACTGGTCCCTTTGGCTCTCTGATGTACAGGGTGCAGAATTCCTGAGTGTTTCCGGCTCAGGAAGCAAATCCACCCCACACTGACCTGCTGGAATCTAAGTTGATCCAAGGGCTGGAGCCCCTCTGCTCTGGAGCCAGGCTGGGAGAGCTGGGGGTTCACGTGGAGAAGAAAAGGCTCCAGGGAGACCTGAGAGCCCCTTCCAGTGCCTAAAGGGGCTCCAGGAGAGCTGGAGAGGGACTGGGGACAA
>VWZF01004484.1:119728-149537 GCA_013396755.1 Sclerurus mexicanus | reverse complement strand
GGGACACCTTCCACCAGCCCAGGGTGCTCCAAGCCCCGTCCAACCTGGCCTTGGACACTTCCAGGGATCCAGGGGCACCCACAGCTTCTCTGCCCAACCTGTGCCAGGGCCTCACCAAAGAGGTGTTGTGCCCCTTTGCCCGTGTCTTTGCCTACAATCCCACCCACATGCTGGAAAACCAGCTGGATCTCCATTCATTTGGACCTCGGGGTTTGGGTGCTGGACCAGCTCCTGTCCCCTGCTCCCTCCCCTGCCCCACTGGTCCCTTTGGCTCTCTGATGTACAGGGTGCATAATTCCTGNTGGGCTTTAAGGTCCCTTCCAACCCAAACCACTCCCCAGTTCCATTATTTTATGACATAAACCCTCTCCAGGGAATCCAGAGATACACATGGAGCACCATGGGCTCCCGAGGAGGAGGCATCCACTGCCAGCCCCCACAAGGAGCTGCTGGCTTGTGATGTTTGAAGTTAATTCTTCCCGACACGGAGTCGAGGAGGACCCTGAGAGCACAAATTAATAAAAGTGACGAGCCAAAAGGAAGCGTGAGCGTGGCGGTGACAGGGAGAGGCTCTTTGATGTTATCAGAGCAGGAGAGAAGGGAACAGAGGAGGACATTAAAGAGATGAGAGTAGAGCTGGATTGGACTGGATGGGTACAATCAGCATCAAAAGGAATTAAGATTTTTTACAAGCAAAGCCGTACGAGAAATAAATTCCAGCAACAAAAATTAACAAGGGGAAAATCCAGCTTCCCGTAGACGAGCTGTGTACGATGTCCAGAGGGAATTGATGTCTCCTGAAAAATCCCCAGCAGTTCTGGTGGGTGTTTTAAAGGTGTTGCTGACAGAGGGAAGGAATTGGAGCATCCAGGGAGGTGGTTGTTGGTTGGAGTCGGATAAAAATATCTCCTGAGCGGAAAGGAAAGAAAATGCTCAGTTTGAAGGAGTTCCTCTTGAGAAAGGCTGAGTTAGAAATGGGGAACAAATTAAAAGGGGGCACTTGGGATGGCTGAGCTTGCCAGCTGCAAGGGAATTGCTTCCTCTCCTGAGGGGTTTTGTCTGGAGCTCAGGTTTGTGTCACTTGTGAATGAAACAAGTTAAGTCAAACCTGATGGTTCGGTTCTGACTCTCTTGGACGGCCCCAGTGGCAGAAAGCAGGAGGGCAAAGCTGGGCTTGCTGCTCCTTCAGACACCATCAGTTCTATGGCTTTGGAAAGGAGCCTCCAAAACTGAACCCTCTTCACTTGGATTCACCCAGAAAACCATGCGCAGCTTCTGTTCCCGACGAACTCCCACATTTCTCCTCTCAGAATCCCAGAATCCTTGAGGTTGGAAAAGCCCTTCCAGCCCATGGAGCCCACCCTGTGCCCGATGCCCACCTTGTCACCGAGTGCCATGTCCAGTCCTTCCTTGGACACCTCCAGGGGTGGGCACTCCAAACCTCCCTGGGCAGCCCCTTCCAATGTCTGACCATCCTTTCCATGAAGGAATCTCCCCAATATCCAAACTAAAACTCTTTTGGTGTGTGTAACTTGAATCCATTCCCTCTCCTCCTGTCCCTGTTCTCTGGGAGCAGAGTCCAATCCCTGCCTGGATCCATCAGGGACTTGCAGAGCCAGAAGGTCCCCCCTGAGCCTCCTTTTCTCCAGGCTGAGCCCCCCCAGCTCCCTCAGCCTCTCCTGCAGCTCCAGCCCCTTCCCCATCTCCGTTCCCTTCCCTGGACACGCTCCAGTGTCCTGCTTTGGCTGTGAGTCACAGGATGGGGCTCAGCAGGGATTGCTGAGCCTGAGGAGCCGCCAGCCTTGTCCCTCCTTCCCGGGTGTCTTCTGATCCAGACGTGACGTGTGAGTGGCACTGGCACTCAGAGCTGGTGCCTGGGCACCCTGCAAAACTCTCCAGAGCACAGGGGTGCCATCCCTGGGCTATTTTGGGCTCTCCCTGGCACACAAAGCCCAGCGGGAAGGATGTGACAGACACCCCTATGGAGGGGCTCTGGAATTTTTCAAGGCTCGTCAGCTTGGCAGATGCAACAGCTTGGTCACATTTCCTTAGCAAAGCCACAACAGGGACCTTCTCCTGGGCTGTATCGGTTCCATCAGCCCAAGAGCACATCTCCAGCACATGCTGCAGCCCAGGAAGGGCTCTTTTTGTAGCCCTGTGGCCACCACAGGGAGCCTCTTCAGCTGCACTCGGTACCTGAGAGTGGCCTTGCTGTGCCAGGAAGAGAGGAGTGGGCAGCCAGGGCAGCCTGCTGGCATTTGTTCATGCTCAGAGCAGCCCCAGCCCTTTCTCTGCTCGTTTATGCCCAAATTTTCCAGAGGATGCCCCCCTGGCTCTGGGCACGGGATGTGGGACATCTCCATCTTTGTGCTTTTTGGCCTTTCTCTGCACCCTTCCTCCAAATGTGGGAATAATGAGGATTTCCCACCTCTTTGCTGCCCCTAATTTCTTAATTCTGCAGCCAAGGCACCCACTGAAGGATGGCACGGGGCCACGTGGACCCCCCTGGGACCCACATTCCAAGCCTGACCCAAGGCTTGCTATGACCCTCTAAGTCTCCCAAAACACCTCAATTGTCTTTTCTCAGCCCCGTCCAGAAGGAGCAGGATGAACACTTTGGGAACATCTCCCTTTTTCCTGGTCCTGGGCAACACCAGCAGCTGAAGAGCCTCAGGCTTGGCAGGAAATGTGCCACCTCCGAGCACGTGCTGCTCCCCAAATGAGGCCAGAAGATGCAGGCAGGGCTGGTCTGCACTGCAGAGGCGGCTGGGACTGGGATTTTGGCAGAAAGCTCTCCCTGCAGAAAGCAAGAAACCTGCCAGGATATTTTTTCTTTCCAAGTTTTGTACCTGCTTGGCTTCGGCCACTCACTGAACAGGCTGGGAGGCTGGTTGGAAACGAAAAATCCCATCAAAATAGAAGGTTGGTTGTTTGTCTCAGGATACGGAAACATCCTTATTCTCCTTTCAAAGTCAAACCTTTCCTCTCCTCAATTTTGGGCTGGAAAACGGTTTTGGTGTTTCCAGGTTTCCCGGCAGTGTCCATTTTCAGCTGCTGTGAATAACCCCAGGCTCCTTCTTTCCCTTCCATTTCCTTTCCCCCCCGCCAAACACTTCCATTTCCAAATAAAAGCCCTTGCAGAGATGGAACCCGGATGTGCCGCGTTCCGATGGGATTTTCCCAAGGGATGATGCCTCTCCCATGCCCTGCGCTTTCCTCTGGGCTCCAGCTGGAACTCAGCAGCTTCCAACCACTCCTGTCCTGTAAATACAGGAGCCTTTTTGTTCCCAGGCACTGAAGTGAGTCCTGGGTGAGTGACTCCAACCACGTGCCCCAGGGCGCGGGTTCATCTGCTTGCTGATGGAGCCTCGTGAGCTTTTGATGCTTCTCTTGGCAAAGTGGCCTCTTCTCCTGCAGCTTCACCTCCTGGACTTCTGGCATGGGCTCCCACTCCCTCCCCCAAGTTCTGGCTGAAGCTCATCCATGATTTCTATTTTTAGCCACTCTCTCGTGTTCGTCTCCTCTGACTCACAGAATGTGCTGAGTTGGAAAGGATCCACAAGGACCATCGAGTCCTTGGCCCTTCACAGGACCATCCCCAAGAATCCCACCATGTCATTTCCCCATGGCAGCTTCAGCCTGTGATGTCTCATTTTGGTAGCCTTGGCCATGTGTCATTCATTAGTGTTGAGTGTCTGATCTGTGCACCCCGAATCCTCCTCCTGTCCTTCAGGAGACCCCAGAAGATCCTTTTGGGCCAAAACCCACCTGAAGAGAGAACAAACAAAAACCAGCCCAGCCCCATCTCACGCTGCAGTACCTGCTTGGTGGGGCCAGACTTCGTGCGAAGATGGAATCCGTACAACACTTTTGGGAGATGAAGCCACAGTAACCAGCATCTCCTCCCATGGTGGACACAGGAGCTTTGGGAGCTGCTGCAAGTCTGCCAGATGCCTTCAGGGTGAGTTTGAGGAAGAATTTCTTCCTTGAAGGGGTTCCAAGCTTTGGAAGGGGCTGCCCAGAGGGGTTGGTTTCCATTTAACCGTGTCATTTATTTTAATGCATGGGAAGAGAAAAAACCAAAGACTTCACCATAAGGTGGCCCCTGCAGAGGTTGGGTATGCTCGGGATTTCCGCATCCCCGTGTCCTCCAGAGACACGGGACTTCCCAGCCTTCAGGTGCACGGCCTCTGTTCTGCCATGAAACACCCAACAGAGGAGCTGCTTCAACAAAATTCCTGCTGATGGAATTAGCTCGGGCAGAAAAGGAGCCAGAAAATGTTTCTGAAATTCACTCTTCAACGTGAGAACTCGCCCAGGAAAAGCTTTGCTGAATCCAAGAGGCAGGAATATGATGCCCACGATTTCAAGGCCAGGTTGGACGGGTCTTGGAGCAACCTCGTCTGCTGGAAGGTGTCTTTAAGGTCCCTTCCAACCCAACCATGCTGTGATCCTGTAATTCTGCGATCCTGGGGTTCTCTGCCTTTCCCAGTGGAAACCTTCCATGCCGTAACAAATATTATCAAATAATCAGGAGAGTTGTTTTCCAGGGAAAGGGCGTGATTGTCAAAAAAGTTGCAGCCACTGAGCTGGAAATCTGCAGAAGCCTCGTCCACCACCAGCACAGACCTGAAGGACCTTCTGCAGCTGGAGAAAACAAGGCCCTGCAGAGGTGTCTGCTCAGCACGTGGAGGTTGATGTTCGGTGGGATTTTCCCCCAAATAATCCTCACTGAGTTCTTGATCTTTGATCACCACCTTTATTTTTATTTTTTTTCCCAGAAAAAAGAACTCATTTCCAATAGGAAATGGGGTTTGGCATTGGCAGTGCAGTCTCCTCCCATCCCACCTTTTCCACTGGTGCTAGAGGTCCCTTTTCCACGGGCAACCTCAAACACATGAATTGCTTATCTGAAAATCTTCAGGTCTCTCCCACTGCTGAGGAAGTGACAGAGGTGCCACTTGGTCTCTGGGTCCAGGAACGAAGCCACTGCCACCACTCTTGTGGCTGTGGGTGCACCTGAACATCATTTTATTCTCCTCTTCCTCTTTGGAGCCAGGTAAAGATGCAATCCCAGAATGATGGAATGGTTTGGGTGGGAAGAGACCTTAAAGCCCACCCAGTGCCACCCCTGCCATGGGCAGGGACACCTTCCACCAGCGCAGGGTGCTCCAAGCCCCGTCCAACCTGGCCTTGGACACTTCCAGGGATCCAGGGGCAGCCCCAGCTTCTCTGGGCCCCCTGTGCCAGGGCCTGCCCACTCTCCCAGCCAAGAATTCCTTCCCAATATCGCATCCAACCCTGCCCTCTGGCAGTGGGAAGCCATTCCCAGTGTCCTGTCCCTCCATCCCTTGTCCCAGGTCCCTCTCCAGCTCCCCTGGAGCCCCTTTAGGCACTGGAAGGGGCTCTCAGGTCTCCCTGGAGCCTTCTCTTCTCCAGGTGAGCTCTCCCAGCTCTCCCAGCCTGGCTCCAGAGCAGAGGGGCTCCAGCTTTGGTTCCCTCTGGACTCATCCCAGCAGGTTCATGTCCTCCTTATGTTTGGGCTGTGCCTTTTTTCATCCCAGCAGAGCTGCCAACTCGGTTTCCCCTTTTGCGCCCGACCGATGAGACTCATGGAACACGCAGGAACTGAATTATCTCCGAGGACTCGCTGCCAACTTTTCTTGGAATCCCATCACGGCTTTGAAAGTCACCAGGGTGATGAACGAGCAGACGGATGTGCTGACAACAAGCTCTCAGGAGGCGTTTCCTCTGGAGATGGGGTCAAAATCCTGCTTTGCATCCTTAAAAAACCCCAGCACGGCTCCAATTCCTGCCTTCTTCTGTGAGTCCACCAGGAGAGCAAATCTCCTGTGAGATCTTGGTGGGGATGAGGACAGGAGGTACAGGGGTGCTGATGGGGTTGAGGAACACCCTTCAACGTGCCATGCCACGGGTTTTAGGGGCTGTGCTACCAACCCTGGGCAGTATCTGCTGCTCTTGGCAGCTCCTCGCCAGGGAGGGTGGGTGGGAGAAGAGGATTTGTGTGAGAATCTCAGTTTTCTTTGCACGTTTTCAGGCTTCCTCCTGAGCGTCTCAAACTGTGAAGTGAATGTCACCTTCCTCACTTGGGAGGTGGGAGGAACAGGAAGAGAAAACGACCCCACTTGGGATTATTTCTTCTTTTAGAGAGAATTCTCCTGATTGTTCGAGGTGAGGTCAGGATTTTGGGGAGGTTTGCTGCTGGGTGTTGCTCTGGGAATACAGAGCAGGAGGGAGCATGGAAAATGGCCAGATGTTGAGACACTTCCAGGGGTGGAAGAGCTCCTGTCTGGTGACCACAGCACCGAAGTATCTAAGCCCTCATGGGGTGATGCACCTTCTCATGAAGTTTCTCTTCACTTGATTCAGAGCTCCCAGATATTTAATCACTGGGATATCAGGCAAGGGGATAGGAGAGCATCAGGAGATAGGTGAGGAGATCAGGAAGTGGGAAAGAGCATTGTGAGGGTGAGAGCACCAGGAGGGTGAGAACATCAGGAAGTGGGTGAGAACATCAGGAGATCGGTGGGAGGAGCAGGAGGTGGAAGTGGGGCTTTTGCTCAGTTTATTTCTCATTTGTCTGGTGTGTGGTTTTCCCCCAGCAGCTGTGAAACGAAACACATTTCGCAGCCTGCGCAATTCCAACCTCATTTTTTCATTGATACCATTTTTTGATACCTGACGGGGAGAAACTCCTTGAGGTTTCTGTGCAAGGGGGGTCTGTGATTACAAAGAGCTTTTAGAGCCCAAGGATTGGACTTTTCTCCCAGACCTGAGCTCTGCAGCTCCCACAAGTGTGGTGGGAGATTTCTGACCCAGCAGTGAAGCGGCAGGATGTGAAAAAATAGCCCAGCACTGCCAAGGCCACCACTGTCCCCTGTCCCCAAGTGCCACATCCACGTGGCTTTTAAACCCCTCCAGGGATGGGGGCTCCACCACTGCCCTGGGCAGCTGTGCCAGGGCTGGACAACCCTTTCTAGGAAGAAATATTCCCAATAGCCAATCTAATGTCCTCTGGCCCAGCCTGAGCCCGTTCCCTCTCCTCCTGTCCCTGTTCCCTGGGAGCAGAGTCCAATCCCTGCCTGGATCCATCAGGGAGTTGCAGAGCCAGAAGGTCCCCCCTGAGCCTCCTTTTCTCCAGGCTGAGCCCCCCCAGCTCCCTCAGCCTCTCCTGGAACTCCAGCCCCTTCCCCATCTCCGTTCCCTTCCCTGGACACCCTCCAGCCCCTCAGTGTCTCTCTTACCATGAAGGATCCAAACCTGACCCCAGATTCGAGGTGTGCCCTCAGCAGTGCCAGCACAGTGGGGACAATGACACTGGACAGAGCAGCTCCCCAAGGTGAGCTGAGCTGGTTTTTAGTGCTTATATTAGAGAGAGGGCAGGTGGGTCCTTGGGCAGCCCCAGGACATGGTACAATGCTCCCTTTCTTCCAGAGGAATTGGGCTTTGAGGCTGACAGATGACACAGGCAGAGTCCCCACGCTGTGGTGTCCTCCAAGCAATTGTCACACCAGTTCCTTGACAGGAACCCACTTTGTGAGCCATGGCAATTATTCATTCCCTGCCATGGGGAATTAATACGTCTCCAGACGTGGAGATCACACCACATTCTGTCTGAGAAGGGATTGAAATATGGACTTTTTCTTTTCAAACCCCCCTTCCGAGCCTGACAGACCAACACATCAGACAGAGGAAGAGCCAGAGTGAAGGGGTGACTCTGGTGCAAAGACCTGTCCAAGCTCTTGTTGGGAATCCCTTGGGAAGACAAAGGCTTGGGGACATCTATTGGGGGAGAATTAGGGACAAGTCCAGCTTGCTCAGGGTTCACCTGAACTCAGACACCAAGAGGTTCAAGGGCGAAGCTTTGAGCTCTTCATTCCTAAGTCCTTCACTAACATCTACAGGATCCTCCCCAGAGGGTGCTGCAGGGATGGGGACAGCTCTGGGAGCACATGGCTTGGGTTGGAAGGGACCTTAAGGACCATCCAGTTCCACACCTTCCACTAGCCCAGGTTTCTCCAAGAAATCAGAGTGTGAAGGTTTTTCCAGCAGGGGGTGTAAGAACTCCTGGGAGATCCTAGGAATAGGTAGGAGAAATTGCTCTGAGCAAGAGTTAGGAAACATGGAATGGCTTGGCTTGGGAGAAACCTTAAGGATCACCCAGTGCCACCCCCTGCCATGGGCAGGGACACCTTCCATTAGCCCGGGTGGCTCCAAGCCCCGTCCAACCTGGCCTTGGACACTTCCAGGGCTGGGGCAGCCACAGCTTCCCTGGGCACCCTGTGCCAGGGCCTCCTCAGGGTCTCGGAGAAGAATGTCCTGCCTGCATTTAAGGACTTCAGAGCTGAGGGACCATCCACGCCTCAGGCAGGCTCCTTCATCTGAGTGCTTTCAGCTTGCCCTTGTCGTGACCCCCTCCATCCCTGTCCTGGCTTTGTGTGCCAGAGTAAAGAACCCTTGGTTAGACACCTCTCCAGAGAGAAATTCACAGACCAATGGAGCTCCCTCTTCACCTTCCCTTCCTTAGACTGAATGACTTGAACTCTGCTGGCACTGGCAGGCAGCTCACCAAGCTTCGTGTCCATCCGTCAGCCCTTGGCTGAACCCTTCGAGATGTTCCAGAACGGCCCCCAGGAGCTGCTGTCCGAGAGAGGCTTTGTGCTGTGTGGGAGGGTGGCAGTGGGATATTCCCCAGGGACCCTGGGATATGTTATATTGACCCCTGGAACGACATGGTGCGTTTGGACTCCTCCACCCCACGTTGACAGGGCTCTTCAGGCAGGAGAGGGCAGGAAAGCAGCGGGAAGAGGCTCTTCAATCAGCAGCTGAGAGTCCAGGTCACTCCAATCACTGCTCCCTCTCCATGGAACCACCCAGAGCCTTCGTGGGCTTGAGGAGCTCTGGGCAGCACGAGAAACCTCTGCTGTGGCTCTGGGACTGATCCTGTGGGATCTGACAGTGGGCATGGGGGAGACCTTCAAGACAAGCACAGACCCACCAGTGTTGAAGCCCCACCACCGCTGGCAGTGTCCCTTCGTGACCCACCTTGCACGGAGGGATGGAAGATGTCCCGGCCAAGCTCATCTCTTTCCTGCTGCCCTCCTGCTCAGGGGCACTGGGGTCAGCCCTGAGCCAGGGCAGCCTGTCTGTGGTCACAGCAGCCTCAGAGAAGCCCAAGAGCACCCCTAGAGCTGGGTGTGGGCTGGATCTCCACCACGGGGCTTGAGGAATGTTGGGTTCTCAGGGTGAAGGACACGAGGCAGCAGGAGCTCCGGCTTGTTTCGGTGTGGGGCAGTGTCTGTCCCTTTGCCCCACCGGGGCTGCTGCTGTCCCAGCCCCTGGTGTTTGGTGGTGACCCCCACGGTGCCTACACAGCTTTCTTTGGGTCGATGGACAGGCTCGGTGTTCAAACAGAACCGCAGAATCACAGAAGGAATGGTTTGGGTTGGAAGGGACCTCAAAGCCCATCCAGTGCCACCCCTGCCATGGGCAGGGACACCTTCCACCAGCCCAGGGTGCTCCAAGCCCCGTCCAACCTGGCCTTGGACACTTCCAGGGATCCAGGGGCAGCCCCAGCTTCTCTGGGCCCCCTGTGCCAGGGCCTGCCCACCCTGCCAGCCAGGAATTCCTTCCCAATATCCCATCTAACCCTGCCCTCTGGCACTGGGAAGCCATTTCCCTTGTCCTGTCAGTCCATGCCCTTGTCAATAGTTTGTCTCCATGTTTCTTGTAGCTCCTTCAGGTTCTGGAAGGCCACAATGAGGTCACCCCAAAGCTTCCCTTCTCCAGCTGAACAATCCCAGCTCTCCCAGCCTTTCCTCACAGGAGAGGTTTATAAGCTCTCTTTCAGTAAAGGGCTACCCCATGAATTTAGCAAAGTAGTCCAGGATTTCGCCCAGTTTAGTGGCATCTCCTCCAGACTCAGCTGTCGGATGGTACCAGAAGGGACTACAGGGACCAGGCTGGCACAGGGGGTTGCCAACAGGAGACAGAGCTTGGCAGCTCCACAGCTCTCTGGTCATGCTGTGGGTGAGCACTTGTATCCAGCTGATGGATGGCTGTGGGGCATCCCATGGACAAGGGACACGTGGCCAGTGTCCACATGCTGGAAACTGCTAACACACAATGACCTCTTCAGCAAGTCCTTCAGAGGATGTGCTCCTCAGGAGCAATCAGAGATGCCACCCTCGTGCCAACCCTCCTGTTCAAGTGGTTTCCCTCTATAGCTGGAATTAGCAAAGCTCTCCACAGCACCCCTGGGCATCCTGTGGTGTCCCACCTCACCAAGCTTCAGCAGACTCCAATGACTCAGCCAAAATCTCTTACTGGAGATTGAATAATTGCAAAGAAATTGATAGATGTGGAGTCGGCTCTGGGAGCCACCGTCATCCTGAACCCTTCAGGGTCTTTGCTGCCTTTCATTTCAGTGAAGGAGGACCTTGCTGAGAAGCCAGAGAAGATCCCAGCCTCCCTGTTGAAGGAAAAGCCTCAGCAGGGCTTTCCTTGACATGGAATCAGCCAACACCACATGGAAAACAGGGAGAGGAGCCAAGGGAAGAACACACGGCAGAGCCAAGGGATGGAGCTCGTCTGCCCTGCCACGTGCTGCTCCACAGGGGTTGTTCTGGGCAGCCACAGGGGCACTGGAAGCACTGGGAGCACTCGGAGCATTGCTCCAAGGCCCTGCTGTGGGCATGGTGGGGAGGGCAGAGGACTCAGGTTTGGTGGCACTTGATGGAGGGGACACAATTTGGGCTTTGCAGAGACAGGACCTGCCTTCCCCCAAGGATATCTGTGTGGATGCCCAGCTGGGACTCCTCTCCAATCACAGGGAAGCTCTTGTTGACTCAAGTGGCCCAAGTGACTCACACTGAGCACCCCTGGCCAGCTGCTTGTTTGCCACCACCCTTGGGGGACAACCTGCTCCAGAATCAGTGAGGAACTGGAAGCCCTCTGCACTGTGCTCTGGGCAGCAGGATTTGTCCCAAAGGAAAGGGGGTTTGGGCATGACTATGGACAGTCAAGACAGGTTTGGAGGATGGGTTTGCACCTTCTCCAGGGTTAAGGGATGTCCTCAGTCCCTCAGCCAGCTGGCAGACCCCAACACACCTCCCACCTGCAGCACTGACAGCAGGTAAATCTGGGCTGATCCCTTCTCCTATGGCTGGGTTAGTGCCTTCCCAAGGTCTGGAGTTCCATCGGTTCCCCCAAACCAGCTTTTCACAGTCCAGCTGTGACCCTGCCAGCTGTGGCCACCACGTGGGTGACAGTCACTGGCCACTGAAGCAGCAGAGGTGCAAACACCCACATATCACATCCTTTTCCCATTGCTCCAGGTCACAAACCCATGAGGGTCTGGAGCTCCAGGAAAATTGCCTTCTCTCCTTATTGGGGGAAAGCAGCAGCATTTTGACCCAGTTGTATTTAAATTCCTGCTTGTTAATAAAGGAGAGCCCAGGAGATGAGCACAATGCACAGATCAGATGAAATGTTTATCACAGAGATCCCACCATACCCCGGAGATCCCACCATGACTGTGGAGATCCCACTATGACCATAGAAATCCCATCATACCCTGGAGATCCCACCATGACCGTGAAGATCCCACCATGACCATGGAGATCCCACCATCCCAGAGCAGACTGGGATGAAGCTGAGCACCAGAGGCTGAGCACGACCATGGCATCACGTCCACCCCACCAGGAGCTGTGTGAGGATGTGGTGGAAGGAGAAAAGGGGGAATGAGGGGTCAGGAACAGGATGAGCTCCCGGGACGGGCTTCTCCTGGTGCCGAGGAGCTCCAGCTTGGGGCGGGGGACAAGGCAGAAATGACACAGCCTGGCCATTTCCACAAGACCAGCTTTAATATCAGTCATGAGAACGAGAAGAAAGCACAGAATCCATTAACGGGAGAAAATAATAATAATAATAAAAAAAACCCAACTAAAAAAAAATATATATAGAAAAACCAACCCAAACTAAACCAAAGCCCTCCCCTGCCCCGTGCCCACCCACCACCCACGGCCTCTGGAGGCACTGCGGACGGAGGAGCAGGACACGGTGGGCAGGGACGATCCAGCGGGAGCCCCCGCTCCGGCCCCTCCGCAGGGATGCTCACCTTGGGGTGCCGCTGGTGGCCCGGCCTCGGGGGCCCCGCCCGAGAGCTTAAGAGTCATCACAGACCGACACGAAGGACAAGAACGGAAGAAGAAGAAGAAGAATCCGAGAGCTGCGACTTTTTGTTTCTTTATTCTAATTTTCAGCCTACGACGTTAGTAATGGTGATTTCAGGGGATGGCTGGGCCCGCGAGTTCCTTCTGGTAGTGAAAATCAGAGACTGCAAAGAGGAACAGAGCTTATAAAGACAGCCAGGAAGAGATTGCCATCAAAAGAACTGGCATGCAAGTGCTTTGGGCGGTTGGCAGTTTGGGGGGTGGCTGGGCTTCGCTTTTGGGGGTGGTGGTGGTGGTCTCTGGTGTGTACAGTTCAAAAATGAGCTGCTGCCTTCACCTCTTGAAGACAAACCCCCCCACGGGAAAGGACAACGCGAGTCAAGTCCAAGGCGCCTCTCGCTTGGTTTTGGCAGAGTATATATATAATATATATATTTATATTATTTTAATGCATAGCGGTTTTCTTCCTCTTTTTTTTTTTATTTTTATTTTTTTTTTAAATACATATGCTTTTAATCTTTTTGTTTGTTTCCCCCGTTGCAAACCTGAGCTGGGTCCCTGCTTCCCTGTGCGGTTGCCCTCCCTCGGGCGCCGGCCCCGCGGGGCGGTGGGACAGTGTCAGCAGGCGATCTCCTCCAGCGTCCCCAGCGTGGCCTGGAGCGGCACGTTCACAGTGTGGCTGATGGTTTCCGAATGGTTGGGCGTGGGGTCACAGGTGCTCTGCGGACGGAGAGCGGGGCACACGGTTATGCCAGGGCTGCCCGGCGGCTTCCCTGCCTCTCCCCGACCATCAGCTCCTTCCTCGGGCTGAGCCGGGGCGGCGTCAATCCTTGGGGAAGCAACGCAGGGGGATCTCCTCTTGCCTCCCAGTGGGGCTCCTTACCACGTTTTCGTCATGGCTCCCTTCCTCTTCCTCCTTTCCAAGTAGGTCTAATAATTTCTCCTTGATCAGCTGCAAGAGAGGGAGGTTGGGTTACGGTGGGGAGGGCGGGGGAGAGGTTTGCGCTGCCCCAAGGGGGTTCCACAGGGCATGGAGCATCCTCATCCGATGGGCACGGCACAGGGAAGGGGCTGGGTTTGGGGGGTACGCTCCAAAGGATGTGGAGAAGGAGATATGGAGATGCTCCAAGGGATGGAGCCAGGCTGGGAGAGCTGGGGGGTTCACCTGGAGAAGAGAAGGATCCAGGGAGACCTGAGAGCCCCTTCCAGTGCCTAAAGGGGCGCCAGGAGAGCTGGAGAGGGACTGGGGACAAGGCATGGAGGGACAGGACAAGGGGGAATGGCTTCCCACTGCCAGAGGGCAGGGATAGATGGGATAGTGGGAAGAAATCCTTCCCTGTGAGGGTGGGCAAGCCCTAGTACAGGATGCCCATCCCTGGAAGTGTCCAAGGCCAGCTTGGATGGGGCTTGGAGCAACCTGGGCTGGTGGAAGGTGTCCCTGCCCATGGCAGGGGAGAAACCAGATTGTCCTTAATGTCCTTCCAACCCAAACCATTCTGTGATTCCATGTTCAACCCACTCCATGTGTCAGAACTGAAATCTTCACAGGGAACAATAAAACACAGCCCCAGAACTCAATTTCTGAAATCCATCTGGGGCTCCGTCGAAAGCTCTCGGCTCTGGGAGCTCCCTTCCCTTCGCAGCCACCTCATTTCCCCGCAGCCGCCGCCGCCGCGGGAGACATTTCAAGGGAAATCCCAGAAAGGTTGAAAAGGGAGTGTTTTTCTGGAAAACTTCCACTGGGAGAAAGGAGAAAAGACCCAAGAAGCGAGCTAAAAACATGAAAAATTGGGTCAGTTCCTAAGGAAGGGAGGTGGCTGCTGGCTGGCACTCAGGGAGGCTGGTGGGAATTTGGGAGCCCCAGGAGCCCAGGAACACAACTCAGCCCCGGGGCAGGACCACGAGGAGGGTTTTGCTGAGTGAATGATACAAAAAAAGGGCATTTCTAGGGTTGCTATTTCACCCATTTTTGGCTAATTCCCCGGAAAAGAACAGCTGAATCTTTGCTGGCAACCTCGGAGCTTCCAAAGGCTTTGGCTGAAAACACGAGTCGTTATTGTGCCGAATCCCCGCTTTGTGAAGCCCCGAGCAGATAAACCGTGTAAAACAGGCATTTTTAAGACATTTTGTTCCTTTTCTCCCTGCCCTGTGTGGGCGAAATGTCTGCGACAGGTGACCACGAAGATGCTCCACATTGGGCACACCTGGGTGAAGCTGCTGGTGCCTCCCCAGGTGGGCACAGGGAGCTTCTCCAAGGGGCCAGGATGAGCCTTAAGCCACGTTTGCCCAAAAAGAAGAGGGGAAAAGAAGGGAAAAAAAACGGCAAAAGGAAAAAAAAATGGACAAGTTTATCAGCAGATGTCAAATAAAGGAGTAAAACAGAGAGGAAAACCCAAAACTTTGGGAGGATTTTTATTACCTTCTTCTGAAAAACCCCCAGAAAGCTGCGAGCGGGCGATTTTAATGAAATATTTGTGCGTTCAGCCTGAGCTACAAACTGGGAGCAGGGTTTGGTTGCTCTCCAAAGCCATTGGAAGCTTCATCCTTGTCATTTTCAATGTGTTTTATTGCCGAGTAATGCCACCAAGTGCTCAGAGCTGCCCACAAGGGACTGGCATGGGGAGGCACTGCCTTAAAAACTAAAGTCAGCGTCCCAAAGGGTCCCAGGGAGTTTGGAGCTGCAATATCCCATGGGATGAAAAATCCCCGGTCCTGTCATGGGACAAGGACGGGGCTACGGGAGAGCTGGACTAGGCAGGTCCAAGATACTGGATATTTGGGTGCAAAGCCCCAAATCCCTTGCTCTGAAATATCCAGGGAACGAGAAGATGAGCTGAATTAGCAGGAGGAACTTGCCCAGGGACAAGGACAAAGGATCTTGGGCTGGGATGTGCCACATTCGCTGGGAACCCCGTGTCTCCATAGGTGTTTACATCCTCCTGGAGTGGTTTTAAACTGAAAGAGAGCAAGGTTTTGATGGAATATTAGGGAAAAACTCCTTCCATGGGAGGGTGGGGAGGCCCTGGCACAGGTTGGAGCCCCTCTGCTCTGGAGCCACACTGGGAGAGCTGGGGGGTCACCTGGAGAAGAGAAGGATCCAGGGAGACCTGAGAGCCCCTTTCAGTGCCTGAAGGGGCTCCAGGAGAGCTGGAGAGGGACTTGGGACAAGGGATGGAGGGACAGGACACAGGGAATGGCTTCCCAGTGCCGGAGGGCAGGGATAGATGGGATATTGGGAAGGAATGCTCTGCTCAGAGGGTGGGCAGGCCCTGGCACAGGGTGCCCAGAGAAGCTGTGGCTGCCCCTGGATCCCTGGAAGTGTCCAAGGCCAGGTTGGATGGGGCTTGGAGCACCCTGGGCTGGTGGAAGGTGTCCCTGCCCATGGCAGGGGGTGGCACTGGGTGATCTTTAAGGTCCCTTCCAACCCAACCCATCCAGTGACTCCCTGATTCTGCAAAAAGCTCTACTTTTCCTGCTCTAAGTAGGACACGTGATTGCATCTTTGGGCCTCTGGGGTCACCTTGGTGCAAAGCAGGTGTCCCTCAGCAGCTGCCACACAGCTGCTGCCCCTCCCCCTGCCTTGGTGACCCCTTTTAGGAAGAGAAATCACCAGCCTGACCCTCAACATGAAGCTTTTTGCAATGTGAGGATGCAGATGGGGAAGGAAAATCAATGACTGGTGGGGAGGATGCTCCAGGAAGGGTTAGAATGGCTGTGCCCATTTAGGTGAAAAAGTGAGGTGGGAAAACCCCAGATGGCAGGAAGGTGTGGAGAGCAGCTGGAATCTGTGCTCCCAGGATGCTGGAGAGACAATTCCTGCAGGTGGGATGTGACAGCTTGGGGCCACTGAGGTCAGAGCTGGCACTGCAGCACAGGGAGGGGACACTGAGACACGGGCTGGGACATCAGAGCTTGGTTTGGGAACTTGCTGAGGCAAAAGCGGGTTAAAACCTGACCTGGGTGGTGACGGTGCTGCTGGTGGGCAGGGGCAGGGAGGGCTGCCCAGTAATTCCCAGTAAAGGGGAATTGCACTTCCCAGTCACCACGGAGCTGTGGCATTGCACTGGAGCCCCTCTGCTCTGGAGCCAGGCTGAGAGAGCTTGGAGGGTTCACCTGGAGAAGAGAAGGCTCCAAGGAGACCTGAGAGCCCCTTCCAGTGCCTAAAGGGGCTCCAGGAGAGCTGGAGAGGGACTTGGGACAAGGGATGGAGGGACAGGACAATGGGAATGGCTTCCCACTGCCAGAGGGCAGGGCTAGATGGGATATTGGGAAGGAATTCTTCTCTGCTCACAGGGTGGGCAGGCCCTGGCACAGGGGGCCCAGAGAAGCTGTGGCTGCCCCTGGATCCCTGGAAGTGCCCAAGGCCAGGTTGGACGGGGCTCTGGCTCGCTGCTCCCTGGAAAGCTCCACAGACAGCAGATAACAGGGACTGGGATTTTTCCATGCCAGCCTGGGACTCAGGGATCAGTTAAAGGGGTTTCCATGGGAAGCTGAGAACCATGTGCTGCTGGGAGGAGCCCAGCTGGAGCTGGGCACGGGAGGGCACAGCAGGGCAGGGGACGCGCAGCCTCACAACGGGTCAGGCTGGAAGGGACCACAGTGGGTCGTCTGGTGCGACCTCCCTGCTCAAGCAGGTGATTAATTAGTCCAAGAGAGAAGCAAATCTCGTTAGCAGAGGTGCCAGGGCAACCTGGCTGTGCCACGGCGTGGCTCCGTGCCAGCTCCTCCATGGAGAGCCCTCGCTGATGCAGGAACCTCCTCACCACACTTCACAGTCACAACCCCCTACTGCAGAGCATCAATTAGACAGTATTATTAATTAAAATTATAGCATCATTAAATAAAAATGATAATCCATATGTGCACATCAGGCACGGAGGGCCCAGCCTGGCGTCAAGGCTGGCAAACCCAGACCCTGCCAAGGAAGCAGGCGCTGGGTGAGGGCCTTACCTCATATATATAATCGAAGAGCTCTAGGATGGTGAGGATGCTAGCACCGATGAACAGCCCCATCTGGCCTCCAATGTCACCTAGGAGAGACAACAACACTCCCAGAGGCACCTGGGGGGACCAGGGACCACCAGGGACCTGCCTTTAGCCAAGGGGACCCTGGCAGGTCCCCACCTCCACCTGCCATGGGGGCAAACCAAGGAGGGGGTGCTGGAAAAGCCACCCAGGAGAACAGCCCCCAGGGGTGTCACCTGGGGCTAAATAAGGTTGGGCTGGGTGATCTTGGAGGTCTTTTCCAACCTTAATGATTCTATAAGGGGAGATCACACCCATGTCTCTCTCCCATGCCTTGCCCCTATCTCAGGGCATTCCAGAAAGGCTATTAACATCCTCCTTTCCCTAGGGAAAGGTATTCCCACGTCCTCTCATCCCAAAACCGTGGTGCTGCCATCCCCAAAGAGTGGGGAAAAGCATCCCCAGAAGCCCCAGCAGCTCTAAAGCCATGAGCAGCGTCCAGGGAAGGATGTTGTTGGCCACCAAAAGCATTTTTGCTGCTAATGAGGCCATCAGCTGGAAGCCTAACGAGGATGAAGAGGCATCCAAGGAAGCCACCTGTCAGTCAGACAGCAGGCTGCATCCCAGGAATCCCAGCTCTCAATTCCTACACCGGGCGGGGGAAGGAGAAAGATGCTGGAGAAGAATTAGGTGATGTCCCCAGAGCTGAGAAAAAACCCAAACCTGCCAAAGGGAGGAAAGGGAGGTGGCCTGGTTTTCTTGTTTTTAGGGAAGCATCTCAAGGCTTCTCCTGGAGTCCCCCAGGGCTGGGGAAGGGCTGTGGAGGAGGAACCATGGGGAGAGGAGGCTTCCAGGAATGTGCTGGGAAGAGGATGCTGACGTGAGCTGTGGTGCTCTGCCAAAAGCCAGGGAAGAGAAATCACGTGGATTTTGCTGCAAAACCCCCATGGATCAGCTGTGTTGCCCCCCAGAGCAAAGGCACCCATGGGTGGGGGGGGGTGAAGGCACCTTTGCTGTGGGTGTCCATGAGACACAGAGAGAGAGGAAAGACGGAAAAAGGTGGCTGGGGGCAAAGTGCTGCTTTAACAAGGGCTCGAGCGCTGGGGGAAGAGGAGGCTCTGCCCAAAGCCCCAGTGCCCTGGGAACGAGGGTCATCTGAGGTCCTGCAAAGGAGTTTTGTGTCAAAGAGGCTTCACCACCTCGCTGGAACTCCTGAGGAACCCATGAGTGCAGGAGGGCTCACAGAGGGTACAGTTGGCAGAGCCATGTGTGCAGGGAGCACCCAGTGGGTCACTGCCCCCATCCTGGAGCACCCAGCCCCATGGAGTGACCTTTCAGAGGTGGACCCCAGGAAGGATCCAGGGTTTTGGGGTGGCACACAAGGCTGAGTGTGGACATGGACCATACCTGCTTCTCCTGACTGAACGCCTGCACCCCCCAACCCAACAGGTGCCAAGCACCCAAATCTGTAGCAGGCACCCACAAAGCGTGACCCACTATGAGGTTGAGCAACCCAACACCTCCCTCACCTTCTCCATCAAGCTGTGGGGTACCACCCAAAGGCAAAGAGGGGTCTGGCTGGCCTGGCTGGAAAGGAGGATGGATTTTTGAGCTGTCCTTCTCCACTGCTCTTCCAGCATGGGAGGCACCACAGAGAGCACCCAGCACCCACTTGGCCCGGGATTTCCAAAAAATGGGGTGCTAGTAGCTCATCATGGACACACAGACTGGACGTGGTCCCGGGGACATTCCAGGGATGGCTTGGTGGTGTAAGGGAAGCAAGAGATGGGGTTGAAGGTGCGCTGGCCAAGGAGGTGTCAGGACCTTGCTGGGATTTTTCCATGAGCTCTGCACCCACTCAGTCTGTCCCACACACACAGAGGCTCCAGCACAGCCCCCCCGGCCCCTCCTTACCGAGTAAGGCTGCCACTTCATAGGCTTTCTTCTGCTCAATTGTCTCATAGTTGAGTGCTTCAAAAAATATGTCCAGCACAAGAATATTCTCTCTGTGGAAAGAGGGAAAGAGCATCAGCCCAGCAGCCCCCAGTGGACACCAGTGCATGGGGTTAAGGGCAAAAACGGGACTCTGGGGCTTTGTTCCTCTCCTTGGTCTGATTGTTTCTCTCTCTGGGATCCTCAGCAACCCACAGCACTTGGATCTCCTGGAGTCCAAGACCACATGGACCATCAGGGTTCTGGCAGCCTTAGGAGAAGATGGAAAATGTTTCCCCAATGTCCCTCTGGATCTCACTTTGCTGATAACTCCTTCCTTTGATGATAATTCTCTGCAGTGAAGTTGATGAGGACATGGCACAAGGTGCCCAGAGAAAGTGGGGCTGCCCCTGGATCCCTGGAAGTGTCCAAGGCCAGGTTGGACAGGGCTTGGAGCACCCTGGGCTGGTGGAAGGTGTCCCTGCCCATGGCAGGGGGTGGCACTGGATGGGCTTTAAGGTCCCTTCCGACCCAACTCAATCTAGGGTTCTATGATTCCATGAGAACAGCAGGAGTCCCAAGGATATGGAATAACATGAAATAACTGCACATGGCAGTGCCCAGGGCTGGGAGAGGTCCAAGACAGTGACTGCCTTGGGTCTTCATGCCCAGAGTTTGGCATGTCTTCAACAAGGACAGCAAGTCTGGGCTTTCCTGTTGCAGAAAGGAGTTTTTGCCTTTTTTTTTTTGGTGGGAATGGGTTACACTCCTGAGGACAAGCCTAGGAAAGGAACACGTGCTGTCTGGGAACACTTCTACTGAGAAGAACACAACCTACACCTCATCTCTCCCAGGGTTTCACCCTTCTCCTCCCTGGAGGACACCCCTGTGTCAGTGATGGATGGGCCAGGGCTGGTTTCAGCTACTGGGACTTTACAAACTCTTCCCCCATAAAGCAAAGCTGAGTTTTGTGCAACACTCACGAGATGTATTTTTCTGACTTGTTGAACTTCTTCTCCAGGTACTTGGCCGAGGTCTTGCTGGGGATCTTGACCATGGAGAGCTCTTTGTTGTACCTGGTCAGGTTGCAGGGCGTCCTGCAGATGCAGTAGTTGCTGTCCTTTTCAGCAAGCAAACCTGGAGGAGGTCACAGGGTTAGACCTCACGGAGTCAGGGACACGGAGCAGATGTGGGAGCTGAGGTTGTGCCCCCAAAAGGGAGGGGCCAGGGGGTCTCTCCTGGACATTTCTCTCCCAGTTCATTCCACTTCTCACTAGTTTGGAAAAGGCCTTTTACTGGAGGCTACACTCTGTTACCAGCATCTGCTTGGAGAACATGTGGTGATTGAGTCTCCTGAATCCAGACTTAAAATGGATCCCTTGACCCCAAACCCAGATCCAGAGGTGCTCCTGGGGTTCCCATTATCCCAAGGGTTTCTCTGGTGATGGAGCCCCATGTAGAATCAGGAACAACTTTATCCCAGGGTGCATCCAGCTCTTCCCAAGAAGATGGGTCTCTTCAAAACCCATCTCTGGGCTGGAGCTGCTCCAGATCCCCCCAGCTCTGCCAGCCAGAAGAATCCAGGCTGCTGGAAGTCCCCCCAGCTGGGGACACCCATGGGGCCAGGGGTCCCTCTTGGTACTCACCGAGCGCAGGCTCTGCGCATTCCTTGTACTGCTCCGGGGTACAGAAGGGAGCATCCCCTGCAGGGAAAGGACATGGCCATCAGATGGGGACCATCAGGGGACACAAGGACCTCCTTTTAGCCAAGTGAACCCTGGCTGGTCCCACCTCTGCCTGCCAAGGGGGCCTTGTCTTGTGAGATGAGGAGAGGGCTGCTGGAAACGCCACCCAGGGGTGTCAACTGGGGCTAAATAATTAGTTTAGTTGGTTAAAAGTTGGCTAAAAACACCAAGGGCAGGGGTTCAATCTCCTGAATGGGTCAGTCACTTGAGAGGTGGACTCGATGATCCCCGTGGGTCCCTTCCAACTCAGAATATTCTCTGATTCTGCAAATAAGGTTGGACTTGATGATCTTGGAGGTCTTTTCCAATCTTAATGATTCTCTAAGGGGAAATCAAACCCCAGCCCCTCTGCCACGCCTTGTCCCTATTTCAGGACATTTCAACAAGGCTCTTAGCATCCATCTTCCCTCAGGGAAAGGTATTCCCACCTCCTTTAACCCCAGCTCCCGTTCCAGCTCACAGAATCATGAGTTGGAGGGGATCCACAGAGATCATTGAGTGCAACTCTTGAGTGAACGGTCCCTACAGGGATCCAACCCACCACCTGGGCGTTATTGGCACCACGTTCCAACCAACCGAGCTCACGTCTCCTCGACCCTCCACGGCCCAGCTGGTGGTGGTGGGGGGAGTGTCCCAGCCCCCAGCACTGACCTGGCATGTGAACCATTTTGCAGTTGCAGTTCTCCACGATGTAGCGCGTCTCGCAGTCGATCCTGCAGGCCGTGATGCTGTAAACGGGAAAGAAGTCTAAGCCCATTTCCGACGAGCGACATTCACCCCACGGCGGAGGCAGGTAGGTCAGCTGCAAGAGAGGGAGGAGGGCTGTCAGGGGATACGGGGCACCCGGGTGGGCTTTGCGTGCTTCTAGGGGGGCTGCAGTGGTAGAGAAGCTTCTGGAAGCTTCTCCCCTTTGCGATTGATCCAATGTCATTTGGCTCCAGGATGGACGTGCCTCTGCCAAGGCTGAGCCAATCTCAAACGGTGGCAAAGCCTCTGGGAGAACAAACTTCAGGAGGAAAACAAATTATTGCACAGATGGAACTGCGGCCAGAAAAGAGTGAGGATAAGTGAGAGGAACAGCTCTGCAGACACCGAGGTGCCAGGAGCAGGAGGGCAGGAGGTGCTGCAGGGGCTGAAGCTGAGATTGCCCGGCAGCCCGTGGGGAAGACCCTGGTTTGGCAGCTGTGCCCCTGCAGCCCATGGAGGGCCACGGGGGTGCAGAGATCCACCTGCAGCCCGGGGAGGAGCCCACACTGGAGCAGAGGATGCCCGAGGGAGGGATGTGACCCATGGGAAGGCCGTGCTGGAGCAGGGAAAGGGCTCCCAGTACAGGATGGGCAGTGAGGAGTGGGCACAGCATCTCCCTCTCCTGCCTCAGAGGAGCCTCCAGAGCAGAGTTTTATGGTGTTTTTAAGGAGGGAAACAAGCAAGGGGAGGCCACAGCATGACTTTGGCCAAGTGAGAGCCTTTAGCAGGCTGTGCTCCAGAGCTGCTCTGCCGTGTCCCTCCAATGCAGCATCTCCAGGAGCAGGGATGCATCCAAGGGAGGTTCTCCAGGACCAGCTCTGGAGTTCTTCTTGCCCATGCAGGGATGGAAGGGGAGGCTCTGACCTGTAAATGACTTTGGAAGGAGCAGACATGAGATTGTTGGCACCAGTGTGCCAACAGGTCCCTTCCCCATCTTATTCATTGCCCCAGCTGTGACACTACGTGTCACTCATGGAGGACAACTGACAGCACTGGTGACACTGGGAAGTGAAAGGGGTGGCAGTGAGATCCCGGCAATGGTTGCTGCTGCTCTGCTGTGAGCAGAGCTGCCACAGTTGCACCGTTCCAATCCTCAGGCACTCTTCTCCATAAAGAATGCAGCAGGTCCCACCCCCCAGACCATGCCAAGCACGTGGCAAGGACCAGGAACAGTTCAGCACCTGGAGGTTGCTGCAGAAGCTGAAAAACACCAAGGAAAGGGAGTCCTGGTGCCATAAGGAGCCTCCAAACCTTCACGTTCCCCATGGAGGGATGGCTGTGCCCAGCCTGGTGCTGCCAAGGGAGGCGGTGCAGGGCAGCACTTTTCTGCATCCTCAGAGAAGGCAGACAAGTCAATCAGGTCCTTTTCCAAACACCTACATCCACATTACCCACGCTCCTGGCACCCCATGAAGATGAGGGACATGTTTTCCTCTCCCCTGTTTGCCCAGCGCCGCCGTGCTCTGTGCCAGTGCAATGCCAACCCCCTGCTACCGCTGCTTTATTTAAAACCCCAAAGATGCCACAAACACCCCACAATCCCCCCCCTAAAAACCTTCACTAAGAACACGCTGGAGGAAAACCAGTTCCTCTCTGGTCCCCAGGGCCTAATCCACCTCGTTCCTGTCCTGTCTGCAGCCTGGCAGCAGTCCCTGTTCCTCTTCATCTTTCTGAACTGCTCTTGCTTGCTGGAGAGCAGAAAATAGCATCCCCCAGCCCTCCCTCGTGTTTGAAAGCAGCGGCCAATTTGCTGTGCTTCGCTCCAAACACGGAACGTTTTGTGCTGGCAAAGCATGTTGGCAGAACAAAAACATCCCTCCAACAAATGTAGTAACATTAATCACGTCCTAAAATAAATAAGTAAACATATGTCCATGCATTGTGAGCCTGGGACCTGTGGCAAGGCTTGGGTGGGTTTCTCCTGGAGATGTGCAGGAAAGGGAGGAGAAAAGAGATGGTCCATGGAGTGGGGGCACATCGAAGGTCCTGCTGGATAAATAACAAGCCCAGGAATCCTTCAGGCACGGACCTGGGATGACTGGGACAAATCCATCATGGGGTGAGCTGCTGGAGGCCGTGCTCTGCTCTAGTTCTGCCCCTTGAGATCCCCAGTGGGAGCTCCCCAAGGTCTCCGAAGGACCTGGGAGAGGATTTACCTGTGGAGCTGGTAAAGGTCCTCGTGGCTTTGACTTACAGACCACCCAGGTGCTAAAAACCCAGAATGGGCTCAAACTGCAGCCAGGAAGAGAAGGATGAGATGTTGGGATGAACACATCTGGTGGTGAGGACAGCTGGGTATGGGAACAGTCTGCCTTGGAGCACCACAAAGCCTGGGAGCTACAGGAGAGTTTGGAGAAGATCCCAGGCTTCCATAAAACCTGGGAGCTACAGGAGAGTTTGGAGAAGATCCCAGGCTTCCATAAAACCTGGGAGCTACAGGAGAGCCTGGGGAAGACCCCAGGCTTCCAAGGGTGATCCTGCCCTGTGGGGCTGGACAAGCTCCCAGCTCAGCCAAGCCGAAGTAATTCCTCCTTTAGGGACAATTCTGCCATGAACAGTCCCCAGCCGGAAATCCAGAGGGGTTTGCTTATTCCAGCACTTTGCTTTCTGCACCCATGGACACTATACTGGTTCCCAGTCCCTAAAGGAGAACCACAGAATGGTTTGGGTTGGAAGGGACCTTAAGGACCATCCAATTCCACCTCCTGCCATGGGCAGGGACACTTCCACTAGCCTAGGTTGCTCCAAGCCCTGTCCAACCTGGCCTTGGACCCTTCCAGGGATGGGGCATCATTCCTCGAGTGCCAACAAGACGGCAAACTCTGCAATTGATGTTCAGCCCCAGCAGATCTGCAAGGGCTGCTCAGCACCTCCAGCCCTGGCAGGATGCTGTGCAGGCCAGGGCTGGCATCACCCTTGGGTGCCCGGGCTGCTGGGTGAGGGGCATGAGAGTGTGGAGAAAAGGAGGCTCAGGGGACCTTCTTTCCCTATATAACCCCCAGACAGGAGCAGGGAGCCAGAGGGTGTCAAGCTCTGCTCCCGGGGAACAGGGACAGGAGGAGAGGGAATGGCCTCAGGATGTGCCAGGAGAGGCTCAGGTTGGATTTCAGGGGAAATTTCTTCCCTGAAAGAGTGCCCAGGGCAGGGGTGGAGTCACCATCCCCGAAGGGCTCAGAAATCAAGTGTCAGTTTGGGACACTTAGTGGGCATGGGGGGATGACACCACGGTTGGTCTTGTAGGTCTTATTCCATGACTCTGTCCTACGATTCCATGAGCCCTGGCATTCCCCAAATCTGCCTCAACCCGTGCTGCTGCTCAAGCTGCTTTGAGAAGCAACAGCAGCCAGAGCCACTCATCTGCTGGGAGCGACACGTGCCCACCTCTGCTCGGCGGGTCCCACGTGAGGAGCACACGGCACCCCTGCCAGGAGGGAAGATGCAGCAGGAGCCCTGGATCCCATCTGGAGGGACCAGCTGGGGCCTCAAAGCCGACAGAAACCGATCCCCAAACAACTCAGCATCCTCCAAGAACCGAGGAGACGGCTCTGAAAGTCACCAAAAGCAGCACCTTGGAAGGCAAACACTCCGAGGGTGTTTGTGACAACGGCACAGAGCCGTTTGAGGGGATCTTTCCTCATTTGCTTTACACTTGTGATATAACAGAGCACCAGATGCCGCCGTTTAGTCATCGGCGGCGCAGAGAGGGGCCCATATGTTGCACGTTGTGTGATAAAAGGAGAACAAACAATTGTGGGCTCGGATAGCATCAGCTCCTTCCCGAGCAGAGCCACACGCAGATCTCTGAAGCCCTTTCCGTGTGGTTCCGAGTGTCGGTGGTGGGATCAGGGAGGGATGGAGGGGGGATCAGACACTCGGCACTGGATTCCAATTCCAGCCACGGCCCCCTGACCTGGCACTGCACCCGCAGGAGCCGCGCGGGCTGAATGATTAATCGGGCCCCGATCAATGCACAGTCACTGAGAGGGTCGTGGGCAGTTGTGAATCCAGGACCACAAGCCTCTGGGTCACAGGGCAAAGCAGGTTGGCACTGGGATCCCCGAGAGCGTGGCATTCCTTAGGGATTTGCTGCCTGGCGCACACAGAGCCCCCCCCAGCACTTGCACAGACACAAGTGTGCGAGTGCAATTCCTGTGGAGTTTTTTGGGGTGTCCTGTGGGGGGCCAGGAGTTGCACTCCATGATCCTTGTGGGTCCCTCCCCACTCTGGATGTTCTGTGATTCCAGGAATGGTTCACTTTTCTCTGGCTTCCCAAACACGCGGCAATAGGTGCAACACATCCCCCCTGCCAGGGGCCAAGCCTTCCCTCTCCCCCCTCTCTGAATTGCTGACACGTCATAGAATGCCAGAGTTATCTGAGCTGAGAAGGAAATCAGCTCCAGAGCCCTTTGGGAATCACAGAATCATGGAATGGTTTGAGTGGGAAGGGACCTTCAAGCCCACCCAGTGCCACCCCTGCCATGGGCAGGGACACCTTCCACCAGCCCAGGCTGCTCCAAGCCCCCGTCCAACCTGGCCTTGGACACTCCCAGGGATCCAGGGGCAGCCACAGCTTCTCTGGGCACCCTGTGCCAGGGCCTGCCCACCCTCCCAGCCAGCAATTCCTTCCCAATATCCCAACTATCCCTGCCCTCTGGCAGTGGGAAGCCAGAGAGAGCAGAAAAAGCCTCTTGGTGCATTTAACCCCAGTGAAGGGCTTTGTGCTCTGCTCTCAGGCCTTCCCTGTTTTGGAGACAAGTCTGGGACCAACAGGAGACTCCAGAAAACCTCCATATTTTCCTTTTTAATGGGAATTTCCCCAGTGAACTGCTTGGCCATGGAGCAGAGCCCTTCTGGGTGACACAGACACCTCAGTGCCGTGGTTTATGTTAACCCCTAACTCTCTGTATCCAAGGGCAGGGATTTTTTCCTGCTCTGAGCAGTCCCAGATGCGGCAGCTGCATCCAAAGCATCTCCCACAGCCCAGGGACTGGCACTGGCAATCACTGGCTCAGTGGGGAGCAGTGCTGAAGCGAAAGGTCATTCCAAAGAAATCTGTGCTTCCTCCACACCAGGCGAGATTTTGAAGCCAAATTTCCCCTGCTGGCAGGTCAGAGCTTCACCCCAGGGGCCAGTGAAGCCTCCTCTCCCCAAGGGGCTCATCAGGGGCTACTACTTGGAGCCTCCATGGTAATTACAGCTTCCCTCCTACTCTGTAATTTGCAATCAGAAAGACTCAGCTGATCAGCAGCCAGATATGAATAAAGGACCTCTCTGGAGGGGAAAAAATCACATCATTAGGGACGGGGATCTGCAGGGAATGGGGGAGCCACATTTCCCAGATCCTGCCTCAACACCCAAAGGTAATTTCATCTCAGGAAAGCTCCCTTTGCCTTCTCTGGGTGGTTTTGATGAACAGACGTCAACGTGCCATGTGCCTGATGTGTCATCTCCTGTCCTCATCTTTTATTTCCAGTTGTCTCTGATGGCAGCTGCTCCGTTCCTGGCTGTGTTTGGAGCTGCAGCAGCAGCGCCCTCAGGTACAAGGGATTGCCAGGAACCCTCTGAAATCTTCCTGTGATCCTTCAAAAATCATGGAGTGGTTTGGGTTGGAAGGGACCTTAAAGCTCATCCAGTGCCACCCCTGCCATGGGCAGGGACACCTTCCACCAGCCCAGGCTGCTCCAAGCCCCGTCCAACCTGGCCTTGGACACTTCCAGGGATCCAGGGGCAGCCACAGCTTCTCTGGGCACCCTGTGCCAGGGCCTGCCCACCCTCCCAGGGAAGGATTCCTTCCCAATATCCCAACTATCCCTGCCCTCTGGCAGTGGGAAGCCATTCCCATTGTCCTGTCCCTCCCTGCCTCTGTATGACCCTCCAGCCCCAGAGCTGGAAATGGTTTTACCCATCGAATGTCCCACCTTGCGCTGAAAGACTCCAACCAAGGGGCCAAACTCCTCCCCAGAGCTTCCTGCCCTGAAGCACCATGGAGCAGAATCCCAAGTTTCTTCTCTCCACACCCTATGGCTTCTCCCCCTGACAGACCTTCCCCATCCCTGCTCCTGCCTTGGCACAGGAGTCCCTGCAAGCCCTGCAAGGATTAACCCAACTCAAGAGCTCCGTCCCTGCCAAAACAGGGCTGCAACCTCAGGCAAAGCCTTTACACCCAAAGCCCTTGGCCCCACAGAGCTGCCCGAACTCATTTTGGACATCTGACATCCAAATTTCCTTCCCATGATGGTACTGAAGCCACTGGAACACCAGGAAGAGCACCCTGGGGAGCCAGGAAACATGAACACACGTGATGGAGCAATCCCACAGATCCCAGCCACGTAAACAGCACTAATGAGAGAGACACTAATTGGCTTGGATTCCTCTCCCTGCAGCCCCTCCTGGCACTGTGAGCCACACACACTCCCCACCCCTGGAGAGCATCCTTTTCCTTTCTTCCAAAATATGCTGATTTGGGGTTGGTGGGATGGAAACCTCCCAAGGACGCTGAGCTGCTCCGCTCCGACCTGCTCTGCTGCCACCAGAGGGTGAAAAGCCACCTCAGAGCAGAGGGACAGGAAGGGGTGAAGGCAGCAGGGACAATTCCTGCCCTCAGTTCCCATGGGATCTGATTCTGTTCCCTTTCCATGGCACCTCCCAAGGGCACCCAGCCCTCCCCAGCGCCGTGCTGCCAGTGCTCACACAAAGCCAGCCTCAGCCTCTAACTGGGCTCGACAAACTCGCGCCCTCGCGCTCCTGCAATCGTCAGTAATTAATGAATGAATGAATGAAATGCTCTCTAAACCCTCCTGAGCCTCGATTACAAGCGGCGCCCAAAGGAAAAGGAACACGTTGACTGGCGTCCTCGAGAGCAGGATGGATCTCGCCTTCCTGAAACGCAGGGAAAGGAGGAGATGCTCCTGGCAGAGGTGCAGGGAGGCAGATCCCGTCAGCTCAGCCCCTCCCTGCCCTGCCCTCCCCGCTGCCCTTTGCCTGCTGCTCCTGGCGTGGAGCCTGCTGAGAGCTGCCAGCACCTGTCTGCGGCACACGGGGGTTCTGTGGAGCTCACTGTCAGGGGTGTCTCTGGTTTTCTTGTGCACGTTCAGTTTTAGCTAATAGGGAAATGTAAAGATCTTCCAGCATGAGGTTGGGGCAGTTTCATGGAATCTCAGAATATCCCGAGCTGGAAGGGACCCCCAAGGACCATCCAGTCCAACCCCTGGCCCTGCACAGACACCCCAACAATCCCACCCTGTCCCTCAGAGAGTTGTCCAAACCCTCCTGGAGCTCTGGCAGCCTTGGGGCCGTGCCCACTGCCCTGGGGAGCCTGGGCAGTGCCCACCACCCTCTGGGGGAAGAGCCTTTTCCTGCCCCGTTTGCCAGGAATTTGCTGTGCCACGAATCCAGCTCTGGGGGTACATCCAGCACCAAGCCTGCTCTGGGCTCCCACTCAACCCCCCTCCCGCCTCCTGATGCCACCAAACCCCAAACCCAAGGAGGGATGCAAAGCCCTCCCTGAACACCACAAACCCCAGACGGGGAGTGTTTGCTGCAAATGAAATAATGAGCAGAAAGCTCCGTGCTTTAATGAGACATCAAAGAGCCCCAGCGGAACGGGATTGCAATCCCAGGCATCTTCAGCACTTGTGAAATGAAGAGCCCAGCACGCCCACGGCTCGCTGGCACCGGCTCCCAGTTAATGATGCTGGAAGCTCTCCATTTGCCGTCTCCATCTCCCTTTGCCGGTGCAATAAGGCTGTTCCTTTCCATTTGCTCCCTTCACACAACCGGAATTGACTTTAAGGAGGAGGACTTAACCCTTCCAGCAGCTGGAGCTCCCTCTGGGCAGAGCTCGGGGAGGTTGTAGAGCCCACGAGTTCCCGGGTGCTGGAGGTGAGGGGGCACCAGAAGGAAAAGGAGATTTTGGAGTTCCAGGCTCCTCTGGCTCCCTGTTTCTTTGGAAATAATTTTGCAAATGAAATAGGAAAACTGAGACCTCCTGCGGGTCCACAAGAAGTCAAGGGTAGCCCCTTCTGAGCCTCATGCTGGGTTTGCTCCAGGACCTGCTCCCAGCATTTACTGCCCTGGCCATCCACAACTCACCTCTGCTCCCCCTCAATGAGCTGTGCCTGCTGCTCATCGGCAAACTCAGCCTTAAATTCATAAAATAACAGAATTACAGGATTGCTGAGGGTGGAAAATACTTCCAAGGTGGAGTCCCACCATTACCCCCCCCCC
>VWZF01004484.1:45983-119696 GCA_013396755.1 Sclerurus mexicanus | reverse complement strand
CCCCCATCCCACATCCACAGCACTGTTGAAGCCCTGCAGGAAAGGTGACTCCACCGCTATCCTGGCGCAGTAAACTCTGCCCTCTCCCTCCTGGTCACTCCCTTGGCGTGTCCATAGGCAGCAAAACTGTCCCCCCTCGTTCTCCCCACCTTTGGCTTGATTTGTTGGACCACTTGGGCCAAACTCTTGCAGAGGTGCCCAGTTTGGAGGCTGCCCAACAGGAGTTGGACTCCGGAGCTCTCCCGTCCTCAGCTTTCCACCTTTTTAAAAACTCCCGTGATCCACATAACAGAGAGAAGGGTGAGCAGGAGCATCCAAACCATCACTTCATCCACATTCCTGATGTCTCTTCCCGACCTTCTCACTCTCTGCCCATTCAGATGCCCAATCCTGCCATCGCTCGTTTCCATCACTTCCCTCCAAACCCATTTTCTTTTGCATCCCTCCACAAACAGCCTGACTCACTCCTAATATCATTTTCCAACAAGCCCAAGGTCTTCTTCCACCTGCTTTGACCTGCTCCCGTGCAATGAAGGTTTCTATGGGGTTGGCCACTGCTACTGGCCTGTTGGGCTTTTCATTGTTGAATTAGTTCAGAATTTAATGATCTACTCAAGGGATTCAGCTGGGAGAGCGTGTGGGATTGAGGGAAACAGGAAGAAAACAGAGAGTGAACGTTTTTCCAGGAGGACGTGTAAGATCTCCTAGGAGGTCCTGGCAGTAGGTAGGAGAATATTCCATGAGCAAGGATTAGGAAATAGAATCATGGAATGGTTTGAGTTGGGAGGAACCTGAAGGATCCCCCAGTGCCACCCCTGCCATGGGCAGGGACACCTTCCACCAGCCCAGGGTGCTCCAAGCCCCGTCCAACCTGGCCTTGGACACTTCCAGGGATCCAGGGGCAGCCCCAGCTTCCCTGGGCACCCTGTGCCAGGGCCTGCCCACCCTTAGACATGAGAAACTGAGCTATTTAATTGCTTCTCCTTTTCAAACCCCACTGCCTGCAGGGCTTTCTGAGCCATCACTGCCAGAGCCCAGTCCCACTTCCCTGCCTCTGTAATCACACTTTGGATGCTGCAGCTCCTGGAGGCTCCTGCTCTCTGCCCCACCCCGGCGTTCCGAGGGGATGAGTCTCCAAGGCCTCACTAGAGCCCTATGAAATGATATTGCTCCATCTTTCAACCTGTTGCTTAATTGAAGCCTCTTAAATTTTTATTGCCAAGTTGGCAGGAATTGCCGTTTTCAGCGTGCTTTTCATCCTCTCTAACGTGCTGTGCCGGTGGCATGGCCAGGGCAGCCCTTCTGGGAAGGACCATTACGTGATGCCAGCCCTTCTGGGAGAGGTTTGGGAGATGCTGTCAAAGCCAGGCAGGACAAGGGGAGCCAAAGCCAGAAGGAGTTTATCTCTCTCCATGGGATCAGCCCGTTTCCAGTGTGCCCATCCATGCCCTGGTGCCATGGGCTGGTGCAGGGGAACGAGGGGAAAAGGGCCACCCTCTGGAGAGGGTTGTTACAGCACCAAACTCCCCCAAAAGAGCCAGGAAAGGGGGAAAATTGAGAAGGATCCATCTAAAGTGAGGCACAGCGGGAACTGGAGGGCACTGCCCTCCTCTGGGGGGTCCTGCCCTCCCTCGGGACCCGCCTGGAGGGCGATGGCACGGCCTGTCCTGCGCCAGCCCCTGCACAGTTCCCATTCATGAGCAAACAAACCTTATTCATGAGACTCAGCAATTGCCATGGAAACGCTCCCCTGCATCCCGGAGCATCCCTGCCTGACACAGGGGCTGTGGGAAAGCCCCAAGGCAGCAGCTCTGGGCTCACAGCCCCACCAAAACCCCTCCTTTCACCTGGCACTCACACAGGGCCACCACACAAAGGTACCCAGGGAGGATGTTTTCCATCCTCCTCCACCCGGACACTCTCGTTTGAGTTGGGATCATCCACCGTGTGCTGCCTGCTGAGCTCGGGGAGCTCTGTCCTGGTTCTCCCCAAACTTTAGGGTGAGATTTCAGAGAACCCCAGAATGGTTTGGGATGGAAGGGACCTTCAAGCCCACCCAGTGCCACCCCTACCATGGGCAGGGACACCTCCCACCAGCCCAGGCTGCTCCAAGCCTCATCCAACCTGGCCTTGGACACTTCCAGGGATCCAGAGGCAGCCACAGCTTCTCTGGGCACCCTGTGCCAGGGCCTGCCCACCCTCCCAGGGAACAATTCCTTCCCAATATCCAATATAAACCTACTTCCTTTCAGTTTAAAGCCATTCCCCCTCGTCCTGTCACTCCACACCCTTGCAAATACTCTCTCCCCACAATTTTTTTTGGGTTCCCTTCAGGTCCTGGGAAGCCACAATTTTTTTTTTTTCCCCCCAGACCGGCAGCTAATTTTAAAGGGAGATTTGATGAGATCGTCACGGAGCTGGAGCTGCCTTGTGACAAGGGGCTTTTGGGAAGCTCTCGGTGTAAAGAGCCAGGATTTCTCCCCCCAGGTCCCAAGATGCAAAGTCCTTGCTCGTGCTGAGCAGCTGCACACCTGCAAAGGCAGGAAAGCAGGAAGCAAAGCCCAGAAAATCCTCTTATTGCCAGACCGGGGTGGGGAAAGAGGGGTAGATTTGAGCACGGCCACAGAAATAAAGCCACGAGCCTCCAACCCGGCCACGAACAAGCCCCTGCAGCCCAAAGTCTGTCTCAGAGGACCCCCCAGCTCCCCCCACCACACCAGGGCCAGGCTGCCCAATTCCACACCTCTTATTTTTATCGCTGGCCAAAGTGCTTTATAACTAACAGAGGCTGCTCTGAGCTGGGAGATGTGAAACGACCTTCTCTTTATCTTTATCTCTGTCCTTTTGCAGCTGGAGGATCATTTCTTTTATGTTTCATGGTGTAAAACACATGTTTTAGGACCCCAATAAGTGGCTGCGCTCGGTCCCCTGGGTGATGTTCATGGGCTTTTCCATCTTCTGCTCTGGCTTATTGAAGGAGCAGCACGTGCCTGTCTCTGACGTTGAGATTTAGAAGGAAAAAATGGGCTAAATCAGGGGTTTGAGCAAAAGATGTGCACTGAGGGCTTGAGAAGGTGGGTGATTGCCCTGAGGGGCAATTAGAGGAGGTAGTTTGTGTTGTAATGGTTGCAATTAGGTTAAAAAACGATTTTGTGGAAAGGAGGGATTAGGGCAGGCAGAAATGCCTGGGGAGCTGAATGGGAAGATCCCTCCAGCTCTCCTGGGAAAAGCCTTTGGAGCCCTCAGGAGAGTTTTAAACCAGCTCCAGAAGCCCGGCTCCAAGCAGGAATGTGCCCTTCCCTCTCCCAGCACCTGCAGAAGGAGCCACACACTCAAGCTAAAAGTCCCTCTAAATCATGTTTCTTGCCAGCTTCTACCTCTGTCCTGCCTGGAAGGAGGGATTTGGGGAGGGATGGTTTTTTCCCTCCCTCTCAGCTGCTGTCCCTCTGATAGGAATCCTAATTTTCTAATAGAAACAGCAAAATAGTTAATGCTGCCAATGAGGTGGGGAAGATTTACAGCAGCTGTCTGAAAGCCTCCAGCATTTACCCCGTTTCCCTCCCTTAACCCAAAGTCCTTGAGATCCTCACTGCAGGCTCCAGCTCCCGGCCACGCTCCCAAATCTTGCTGAAATTGGGATGTTTAAGGAAGACAAATCTTTCCAATTACTGCTGGAACTGCCAGGTGGGTTTGACTCGAGGAGCTGCTGCCAAACTCTCGGAGCATCAGGCACAGCACCACCAACAGCCTGGCCAGCCCTGGCAGCTGATGGGCAGTGCCCTGAGCCATCACCAGCCTTGGCATCTCCTCTGTTGGCCTCTCTCCAGACCTGAAGGGTCTCACTGAGGGGGGGAGCTGTTTTTCACAGCTCGGACCACTCTCCTGCTGAGGATGGAAATGCCAGATCCCAGTGGGATGCCCTGTCACCTTTGTCATCCCTGGGGTAACCCAGAGCCTGCCAACCGCCTGCAGGTTCTGGGGTGAGAATTTTAGGGAATATTTGGCCCCAGTCCCAGGGCTGGATCCCACTCTGCACTGAGTACCCCCACAGCACCTCCAGGCACAGGGATGACCCGGCACTGCCGTTCCCTGACTGCTCTGGGAGGTGACCAGGATGCAAGAGGAGATGGATAAGGCATTCAGTGCCTGGTAATTGCTGCCAGCAGTTCTGCTGCTAATTAATCACTATTCCCCCCCTCCAGGTCCTTTGCCTCCCAGTGTGCCCCAAAGGCTGCTGGGTGCTCTGGGGCAGCTCCCCCCACCTTGTGAGGACCCTGGGGATGCACGGAAGGGTTGGTGCCAAGGGGAAAATTCCCACGATGGGTTTTCCAAGCCGTTTCTGCTTTGCAGTCCAGCAGCTGCTGCCTGAGCCCCCCACGAACCCTCTGCCTTGCTGTTACTCGGGTGTTACACTCCAGAGCAGAGCTCCGAGTGGTACCAAAGCTGCTCATTTCCTCCAGCCTTCCCAGCAGATCCCCAAATCCACGCCAGATCCACAATTCTCAGCTTTAACGGAGAAGTTTCCACCTGGAGTCCAAAGCACCCTTCATGATTACGCACAAAGGAGTCCTGAGGAGGGGGGGGGAAGGTCCATCCAGGTGTGTTTTGGTACCTGGTGGCCACGGAGAGAAGCCCGAATGACACATTTGCTGGTTCACCTGCACCTCCCCTGGCTCTGAGCTGCCGTGGAGACCCCCAGCCCCGATCCCCAAGGAGGTTTAACCAGAGCAAACCCTCCAAGAGCTCCTGTTCGCTTTCCTCCCCTCGATTTCTGCCTCATTTGAGGGTGGATGCGGCAGCAAGAGCGAGGCAGTGAGGCAGGAGGGCTGGAATGAAAGCTCCGGGGCCAAGCTTGGTGGGGGGGGAAACTCTTCCACTGGCCAACTTGCCATCTTTCTGACGAGGATTTGGGTTTAGTGCTCCCCATCACGTCACATCCATCCACGGCTCGCTGATGTGTCACCGCTAGGACTCGGGGAGGGCGACGCATCCTGAGCCGGGAGCATCCCACCACGGTTTGGAAGAAATAAGTGGCTCTCCCAGCATCACCTGAAAGGTTTCACGCTGCTCTACATGATGAAACACTCTCCTCTTGTCTCTTTTTATAGCCTTGCAGGGTGAGAGGTTTTTGGCAAAGAACTCGGCGGGTTGGACGGGACCCAACACGAGGAGCGACTGCCACGGCTCAACTACAAGCAGGGCAGAGCCAGGCAGGGAAATCACAGGGGGTGAAGCCCCTTCCGGGGCTGGAATGACAAGGATTGTGGGGAATGCACTGCAGGAAATGCTGGAAAAGCTGCCCTCATCCCAACCAAGCTGAGGCAAAGCGCAGAACCAGCTGTGGAGGAGGAAGATGCCTCTGCACAGAAAGAACCTCTCGTGGACCCACTGAGGGATCTCCATGCGGAAATGAAAGCCGGGACTTACCCTTTGCTCCTGGGTGGCCACAAAGGTCTGGAATCCAGGGGCCACCCCAAAGCCCAGCTCCTGGACGAAGGGTGGCTCCGACTGGCTGTGGATCTGCACTTTGACTCCAGCCTCGAAGGTCGTCTCCTCTGGAAGAAGAAGGGGCAGGTTAAGGGGCTGTGGTGGTGGGACAGTGTCCACCTGCACGGGGACATTTGCCCCTCCATGGAAAATGGTCTCTGGTAAATCCACGCTGCTCTAGAGCAGGAGAGGAGCAGTTGGGAGTGCTCCACCTGGACCATCAGACTCCTGGGCATGGAGGAAGTGTTTGCTGAGAGCAGGGCACACCTCTGCCCAAACCCCCTCTGCTGCCCACGGGCACCAAGAGCATCTCCAGGCTCCTGGCCCTTACATCCAAGGGTCACATTCCCTGCACACAGCGATTCAGGTTTCTCCAACTTGCTCTGAAATGGCAAACTAAAGAAAACAGGAGGTGACATCCCATTTCCAGCTGGTGTTTGGTCACAGAACACGTTCCCACATCAGCAACCAAACAAACTCCTCCCTCCCCCAACCAGAGATGTTCCCACTCCCCAGAAGGTCTCCAAAGCTGAGAGCATGGGTGCAACCTGTCTCTGCAGCCCCATCCCTGGCACAGCCTGAGGCCACTTGGGAGACGGTGTAGGTCGGTAAATAACCTAAAAAATGGGCCAAATTCGAAGGAGCTCTTGGTTTTGGCAGCTGAAGTTGCTCCAAGCTGGACAAAGCCTTTTGCAGCACGTGGGGCTCTCAGGTGAGAGGTTTCCACATCCCAAATGCCCACTGAACACCGAGAGCCTCAAGGTCCTCACCCTCTTCCACCAGAGCCGAAACCAGCCCCAGAGAGACTTTCTGAAGCGGAATTAACGGGATGCAAATCAGCCCTGAGTGGGATACATGAGCACTTTGGGCTCCTCTTCCCACACAGGCATCTCCACCCAACTGGGGCAGGGTCCTTTGTCCCTGTAGTGATGCTGCCGTGGACTCACATCCCAACACATCCCAAGAAACTCGAGAGAGCACATGGGACTAAGGGGGGGGAGGGGCTGATTTGCAAAGGAAATTGTTAACGATGCCTAATTTGGCCTCAAACCTGAGTTTCCCCACTCTGTGAATCCATGTTGGTGGCCAGCAGTGCCACCCCCACGTCTGAAGAGCTTCTCTTGAAGGGTGAATCATTCTTTGCTTTCTTACTATTCCTCGGTGCTTTGCCACTATTTTATTACGCATTTCAGCTTTCAAGAGCATTGTGTTAAATCCAAAAGTCCTGAAGGAAACTGGCACCGAGGAATGACAACCATGGAGACAAGGGCAGAGGACACCAGAGCATGGGGTGATCCAAGTACAGAACAAGGACAAGGGTGGAATAAGGTGGTGCTGGGTGACAGGAGGTTTACAGATCTCAGGAACTCATCACTGGAGAGGATGTCACTCTGCTGGCTCAGTCAGGCAGCAAAGCCTTCTTCTCCCAAGAGGATCTTCCTCACAGGATCACAGGATGGTTTGGGTTGAAAGGGATCTTAAAGCCCATCCAGTTCCCACCTCCTGCCATGGGCAGGGACACCTTCCACCAGCCCAGGGTGCTCCAAGCCCCATCCAACCTTGGACACTTCCAGGGATGGGGCAGCCACAGCTTCTCTGGGCCTGCCCACCCTCCCAGGGAAGGATTCCTTCCCAATATCCCATCTAAATGGACCCTTCTCATCCGGGAGCTCCTGAGGCAAAGGAAGGTAGAGACTGCAAGGCTGGGACTGGGTTTAGGTCTGGCTTTGTCAGGCCAAACATTGGCACCCGCAGTGCTCAGACCCACCTCCCTTCCCAGCCCCCCCTAAACCTTCACCTCAGCTTGGCAAAGTCACAGCCAAGGGCTGATCCAAGAAGGTTGGACCAGACACCTCTGGAGACCCCCGGCCAGATGTGCTGCTGTCCCCTCCCCCCCCTCCTGAGCAAAGAGCCACAAACCACACCTTTCTTCAGCTTTTGGGAACAAACAACCTTTGGAAAGCCCCACTTTGCTGCTTTCTCAGAACTTCACACTCTGCACCCACAGGGACGTGTCCACCAGCAGCACCTCCACATCTCCGTGTTTGACCTCAGCAGCCTCTACCCCTGAGACCTGGAGCAGGTCAGTAATCCCGACCCTTTTTAAGCTCAGCTTTTCTCTCTGAGGTGCAGGAAAACAATGCAAAGTCAAATAGGATTGATCAATCCGGTATTCCCTGGATTTTCCATACTCCTGGGAAATTCTGGGATGGCAGTGCTTGGTCAGGCTCAGCTCCAGCCAGTTTTAACCAGTCAGAGACTGCTGCTCCTGGACACTCCCACTGACCAGTGACCCTGGTGCCCACACTCATCCACTTGCCCTAAATCCTCATATCTGGATGCCACCGGATCCCATCTCCCTGGATCCCATCTCGGTGGGACCCTGGCACAGAGAAACGAGTTGACTTTGGCTTTTCCCTACACTGAAGCCTCCCAAAGCATGCCTGGCTTCTCCTGGCCTCCACTTCTGCTCAGGACCCAACGAGCAGGACCTGAATCCCTCTCCACCACTCTCCACGATGGGAACCTGTAACCGGGAACACCCCGTACCCAACACCTGCCTTGCCCGTGCCTTGCTCAGCTCTTGGACTTCCCTCCATCCAAGAAATTCCAGGTGGATGTTGTCACAGTGCCAGAGGGATGTTGGCACGTCCAAGCTCTCTCCCTCTCTGCCCAAACCCTGCGCTCGCCCACCATGAGGGTCCCATTTAAGGGTCTCCTCCCTGCTGCCCCTCCAAAACAGCCCCGCCCTGAGGGTCCAGCCAGCTCTCCCCAAAACCCTCGGCGATGCAGAACATCCCCGTCCAACCTCATCCCTGCCCAGCATCTCCACAGCACCCTGCCGTGATTTGGGACCAGCTGCCCAAGCCCCTGGGTGAACACGGACCAGAATGGGCTCAAGCCCCCTTCCCAAGCACCCCTCAGCTCCTCCAGCCTCAATTCCCACCCTGTCATTCCCACAGGACTCCCACTCCTCCCAATCCCAGCCATCGCCACCGCTCTGCCTGGTGTTGGTCCACTTCCAGCTCTCGGCAGGAGATTCCATCTGCTCCCCTCAGTAATTACCTGACAAGCTGCATGAGGAAGCTCCTATTTAGTCTAATTTGTTGGGCGACGGGAATTGTTTTGTGGAAACATTTTCCATCCAAAGTCGTTCTGCACCTGCCCCCGGGTCTGCTCAGCTCTGAGTTAATCCCGTGAATTCCCCACGGCCAGGGGCTATTCCCCAGGACCTGGACCGTGTGTCCAGGTCCATCCATGGGTAAATCCATGACCAACCAAACCAAACGCAGTCTGCAAGGATCCAGAGGAGCCCCAGAAGCAACAGGGTTTGTAATTTTAAACAGGAAACCCTGGCCTGGAGCCAGCTGTACCCCTGGAAGGGGAGGGGGAGGCATTTTTACACCACAGAAGAAACGCTGGGTTTAAAAACACACAGTTATTAGTTTTCATCACTGATAACAACAAGGAGAACAAAACAAACAGCGTTTTTTTAAGAAGAGCTGCCAAAGCCAGGCAGAATTCATTGTTTCTCCTGCATGAGACACATGCAAGGATGGAACCACGAACACGAAACTGGCTTTGGAAAAGTGTCGCTTCCCCTAAGAAATTCATTTTCTATAAAATAGCTCTTTTGCAGTAAGAGAGAAAAATTACCAACCCAACTGCAACCCCTTTGGCTGGAATATGCCTGGGCCAGGACTCTTCAGCTGCCCCAGAACATCTCCAGGGTCTCTGCTGGGGCTGGAGAGAATTCGTGGGAGTGAAATATTTGCTGGAAGGGTCCAAAGGAAGGTCTCCCAGGACCCAGAAGCACAAGAAAGTCTGGTTTGGGTGCCTTTAATAAATATCCCTGGGCAGAACAAACCCAAAAAGGCTCCATGGCAAACGCTGGCAGTCACCCTGAGCCTGGAGAGGTGCAACCAGGGGTGGGAATGTCCCCACAGACACATCCCAGCCGTGGTTTTTGCTAATTTGGACCGTTTTAGCAGCGTTTTGAGCGGCTCCTCCTGGAGCCCCGGGGCTGAGCACCAGCCCATGCTGCCACTGCTATTTCCTTCAGCCCGTGCCTTCGAATCACCCATCTCCGTGGTGAAAAATAACCCTGAAAACCCTTTGATTGGTTCAGATGGCAGAGAAACTAAAAATAAATCCCAATCGCTCGGGGTTTGGGTTGTGCCTTCGAGTTTTTAACCTAATTTTGGCACGGTGGGAAGCCCAACCACAGACCCTCGTTCATCTCCAGCCCCACTCCTCAGAGCCTCTCAATTCACTTTCTAGTCCGTCCCGGGTTGGGAATAGAACAAAAACCCCTCGACGACTGCGTTTTTCCATACATTAACATACATTACTGCAGGGTAGCCTTGCCCAACAGATCCCGAGCTGCTCTTTCCACCGAGCGGCGTTAATTAAATCGGGGATTAATCCGGCGGCTGCCTCAAACCGGCTGCAGAGCGTTCCACGGGGCAGCAAGCTCAGCTTTCTATTCCTGGTGGCTTTCCACGACTCTGTCAGGGGTTTTCCGCTTGGAGCATCCCTTGGAAAGCCTTCACAGAGCTCCAGCTGACGGCGCGCTCGGGTGCACGAGGTTCAGCCCGCGGAAAAGCCGCAATTCCAAGCCAAAGTGCTGCCGGAGGCTCCAGCTTCCCTCTCCCCCCGCCTCGTTAGGGCCAAACGGATCCGCTGCTCTCTGGCAATTAAACATCTGAAGCCGTTCTTGGCACTAATTTCTTGGGAAATGAGGATACAGCCTGAGTCGTGGTGCTTCCAGCTGGAGTTGTTACCCTCCCCAGCTCTGCTGGAGGCACTGGTGGCTCCATGGAAGATGGTCCTGCTTGGAGAAAGGCAGAGCAGGTCTCACACGGCTCCAGCTGGGAAAGGGAGATGGTATTTTCCCTGCTGATTCATGTTAGGACTGCACTGGAAGGTGCCCGAGGGTTAATTATGGGCAACGAGGCTCCTCTTGCAAAGAGCTGGGAAATTTGGCTTCTCCCCACTCTTATTATCCTTGACCTTCTGTGAAATGGGAGCAAAGTCCAACTGAACCCCGTGGGCTGGAAGAGTCAGCAGAGCCTCTTCCACACCCTGCAAAGGGCAATGAAAGCCCCCCAAGGTGCCCAGAGAGGGGACAGTGTCCTCCAGGGGCTCGGGCAGCACCAGGTGTCACATCTGGAGGGGAACACAGATGTTCATCCCCATGACGGCTCCACCACGTCCATGAAGGGTCTATTGAGACCATTCCTCGTGTCCCTCCTGAAGGAATGTCCCAGGAGCAGAGGGTTGCTGTGGCAGCCCAGCCACGCCCAGAGGCCTCTGTGAGATGTGGAGGTTCATCTCTGGGTTTTTCAGCATCCTTCGCTAGGTATCGTCATGGAAACAAGGGCAGCAGAGCCACAACTCCCCCACCTTCCCCACCAGCCCCAGGGCAGGGGACAGGGTGGAGCACCCCAAACTCCTCCCGTGTCCCTGCCACATCCCACATCCCTCCCATTCCGCCCAGCAGGTGGGACCTGGCTGTGTGTCCTCAGATGACCCACCAGGGCCAGTGCCTGGAGCTCGGCACCTCCTGAGCACCTTGGGCTGGTGGCACCAGTGCTCAGGGACCCAGAGGACGTGGCTCATGGTCCCAAGGCCCAGGGGAGGCACCTGCTCCTTCAACCCCACCGAATCTGTGCAGGAATCTTAAACAAACCCCTGGCAGGCACGTTTTTCCTCGACAAAGATTTGGAGATGGGAAAGCAGATCCAATTGCCATGGAAACGTAGCTGCAGGAAAGCAGGACCCTCAAGGCTACCAGGGGAAAACCAGTTCAACACCAGCAAAACCAGTTTCATTCCCACATATGCGCTTTCAATCTCAAGGGAGGGCTGTGTTTGACTCCACCTGAAGCTGCCTGGAAAGGGGGTGAAGAGAGGCTGGAATGAGACTATTCCCAACAGCCTTTGGGAGGTTTGACCCCAGTCAAGGCGATGCAGCTTTCCCAGTGAAAACCAGTAGCTCCAAATCTGTCCTGTGGGTGCTGCGATCGCAGGTTGTGGTCTGGCTGCTGCTTTGGGAGCAATCAGAGACATGGAAGGTCCTCATGGATTAAAATGAGATGTCTACCACCAGAACTTCCCCATGGATGAAAATGAGATTCTATCACTGGTTAGTGGTGAACGTGGTGGTTCTGGGTTAACAGTTGGACTCGGTGATCCTGGAGGTCTTTTCCAACCTTAATGACCCCGTGGTTCTTAATTAAATGCAAAAAAGCCATTTGAGGGGACTGAGGAGCCCATCGTGGTGTCGTCCCTCTGGCCAAGCTCCAGAGGGATCCAGATGGTCCTGGGTGGGTGGTAGGACCAGCAGTGGGATACCTTGATGCTGGAGAGGGCAAAAATGGCCCCAAGTTGGCTGGAGAAGAGTCTCCCTCGGAGCAGAGGCTTTCCAGGAGGTGCGTGTCTCATTTGGGGTGCTGGAATGGAAACTCCTGTAACCCACGGGTTATATGGAGGGCTGATGGAGACCACCCAGCCCTTGAATCCTGAAGACAGGTCCCTCACCCACGTCCCCTTTGCGCTGGGAGCCCAAAGGCAGGACAGCACCTCCAAGCTGTCATCCTTTCCAGCCTTTGAGTGCACCAAGGAATGTTGTCTTTTCTCCTTGCTGGGGTCTTGTGGGTGCTGTGGTGACAGCCCTGAGGTCCCTGCTGTCCCTGGAGGACTCCCTACTGCTGGCAGCATCCACAGAAGCTCCAGGTGAGGTCTGTGCCCAGCTCTGGACACTTGAATTTCTTTCCAGGCTTCTCCTGGGTGATTCAGCCCATCCCAGGACAATGGTACAGCAGGAGTCACGTCCAAGGTGTTCTGACTTCCCTCCCCTGCGTCAAAGCAACCCCTTCATCTCCTCAAGCAGCTCCAACAGGATCAGGTAAACACACCTGAGACCCATGGGAAGTCCAGGCATTCCCTCTCCAGATCCAAGGAGCTGATCCAGGTAACCACCCTCTGTCCCCAAAGCCTCCCCCAGGGCTGGGAAATCAAACCTCGCTGCTCCAAGGCACAGTCTGCACCTTCACCTTCCACTGGCCCTCGGGATGGTCAGTGTGGGGGTAATGGGGGGAGAGAAGAGTTCCCCCACGGACCAGCTCCTCTCTGCTGGACGTGGGAAGTGAGCTGAGATGTCCCAGACACTGCCCAGGAGTGGGACAACCACGTGGATGTCACAGCAGTGACTTCTTGAGGCTGTGGGAGGCTTTGATGGGGATGGAGAGGGGACGAGGAGCAGCACAGGAGCAACTGTGTGACAAACCCCACAGCAGCAAGTCACGTCTGTGTGACAGGTCAAAGATTTATTTGGGGAAAACAAACTCAAAAGCCCCAGAGCTGAAAGAGTTACCAGCAGAAAAGGCCACCAGCCTGTGCTGAAGACAAGCAAGGCAGTGGAGAATCAATCCTTCCCCTTTATCTCCTGCGATACAGTCAGAGGGTTTCAGAGGGTTCCTTTTTTCCCTTTTTCTCAACTTTAAATCAAAGAATACTTTGAAAACCCTCATCTCCTTGTACGTGAAAGGCACAGACAGCCCAGCTCTGGGGGCTGTGGCAGGAACAGGGAGGGCTCCTTCCCCACCTCAGCTGCCTCCCCAAGGTGATGGGAGCACAGATGTCACCCAGCTGTCACCACGGAATGACACCTCCTTTGTCATTGGCTTCAGCAGGAAGGGAATGGCACAGAGAGAAGGGAGAAGGAAAAATGCATTTTGCCAGCAGATCCTGCAAGAGGGAGAGGGAAAGAGAGATTTGGGAGGTCTGGGAAAGGCACCAGATGGACCTTGTGTCCTTCTCTCTCCTCCCATGGACCAAAGGCTGGGAAAGAAGCAGAGAAGGCTCTGCCATCCGATCCTATGGGATGAAGGCACCGGTGTTTTCATCCGGCACCGATGGAATTCAACCACTGTGTGATCAAGGCGAGGTTGGACGGGGTTTGGAGCAACCTGGGCTAGTGTAAGGTGTCCCTGCCCATGGCAGGGGCTGGAATGAGATGGTTGTAAGGTCCCTTTCAACCCGAACCATTCCACGATTCCTCCAGTGTAAACTGGGATAAAACATACAGGATATAAAGTCCTGGATGTAAAGCAACACCTACACCCAGCTGGGCCCCAAAGCCTCCCTGCAGCAAGTCAATATTGATGTCCCACTGTGCATTTACTTGGGTGTCTCCCACCGGATCCCTGCGTCACGGGGACGGGAGAGGCAGGAGATGGGACAAAAGGAGTGGAGGTTTGTCCTGCTCCCTCCTGCCACGATCCATTCCTCGCCGAAGAACAGAAGGTGTTATAGCAGACTACATTAGGCATATCTGCTATTTTTAGCTAAGCATATTGCATTTGCATACTAAATCTGAGGGGCCATATGTCTCAACGTATATTATTAAAAAGCTTCTTACATAATACGCAGGGCAGGAGAAAGCAGCAGGACTCCAGGGCTGGAAAAGAGGTTTTGCTGGATGGCCAGGAGCCAGCAAATAAATATTTCAGCTCCTTGCTTCTGTCCTATTAAGCTTAAGCTTTAATCATTAAAGTGGGGGAACAAGTGTCTCGTAACCCGCTTTCCTGGCAGGGTCGTGCCAGGGCAGGCAGGGATGCTCCTGCCAGGTTATGCAGCTTATGGAGCATATAGAATATAAATTCCCTTCCCACCTCAGCATCCTCTGGGAATCACGTGTGACCACAGGAAGGAGGAGAGCCAAAAAACCAGGAGCCACCCTGGGGATCTCCTCCATCCCTGGGAGCTGCTGCCAGAAACACGGAGCAAGGAAGGAAGAGATATTCCCTCTGGAGGGGAGAAATGTTCCTGGCATNGATGGATGGATGGATGGATGGATGAGAACAGGATCCCTTGGAGGCTGAGCCCAAGGGTAATCACAGACTCAAAGTTCTGGGAAAACTTGGACTAACATGGGGCAACCAGCTGGAAAGGGAAATGGGGTGAGCAGCCACGTTGGAGGGAAAGCTGGGAACTGGAGGAAGAAAGGTTGAGTAACTCAAGGACATAAAAATCATCGTGTAAGAGGCAGGAAAGGAGCAGCTGCTCGGAAGTGGGAAAATGGAGCAGCAAAACCAGCCTGTGAAATATCCGAACAGTTAAAGATAAGGAGTGGATGGAGCAGGACAGGGTTTAATCGTGGAATGGGTTGGGTTGGAAGGGACCTTAAAGCCCATCCAGCTCCAACCCCTGCCATGGGCAGGACACCTTCCACTAGCCCAGCTTGCTCAAAGCTCCATCCAGTGAACATTTCCAGAGATGGGGCAGCCACAGCTTCTCTGGGAGATGCCACCTCTGGCTACCTGGCACAGGGGTCAGAAGGATGTGGCTTCCCAAACCAGAGTTCCAAAGAGGTGCCAGGGAGATCTTCCAGCTCGGAGCACCAGGGCCCCCAGGAAGCCCCTCTGCATCCTGACACCTCTCTGGGAATGTGGGTCCCACAGGAAGGCACGAGAGTCTCAAAGCGGGACAGAAAAACACTGGGGTGGGTCACCACCTGCCCCCAAAGATCTGCCCTGTTACGTTTTGCAGGTCCCAACCTCAACCCCAAGCAAAGATTTTGCCTCTGGAACCCTCAATTCTTGCCTTGAGAAGGTCCCCTGAGCCCATAGGACCACTCAGCATCCTTAGGGTGACAGTCCTGGCATGTCAACATCCCACCCTGGGGCAGCAAAAAGAACAAATCCAGCTCCTAGTTCTTGGTCCTCTCCTGTCCCAGCCCATCCCTGCTCCCCTGGCCCAGGAGCCAGGGACACAAACGCCTGGGATTAGAGGGAGTCTCATCCCTGTGACCTGCAGCTCTTGGAGGGACAGGTGGGTGAGATGATGGAGAGAGGCCACCAGTGGAACACTCTGGGTGAGAGGGGGAGCAAACTGGGACCATCAGCCTGGAGAGACTCAGACTTCGTGGCAGGTGCTGAGGTGTCACAAAGAGATGAGTTTGGGGAGGATGTTGGATGTGGAAAAGCCCCTCAGTGGGTGCACAGAGCCCAGAACTCGGGGGGGGGAAATGGAATCCTTCCCTGGAAACGAGACTTCAAAGGGAGCTCAAGGTCTTCTGGCCTGGATCAAAGGGGACCAAATCACAAGGAAAAGCAGAGCTGGCTCGGAGCCCTTTTTGTGCAGGGACCCGCACGGATTCTGCGCGAGTGTGACGGCCTCGAATTGTGCCAGGGGAGGTTTAGGGTGGATTTTAAGGAAAATTTCTTCATGGAAAGTGTCCAGCCCTGGGCAGTGGGGAGTCCCCATCTCTGGAGGGGTTTAAAATCCACGTGGATGTGGCACTTGGGGACAGGGGTCAGTGGTGGCCTTGGCAGTGCTGGGGGATGGTTGGACTCGATGATCTCAGAGGGCTTTTCCAACCTGAGCCGTTCCAACAAAAGGCTCCAGCAGAGCAAAGAGTTGGGATTTTCTTTCCGGGGGAGAAAAGATTTTATTTAATCCTTTTTGTCTTAACCTGAGTTGAAGTTTGAAGTGAAAATGAAGTTTCAAAAGAAGGCAACGCTTTCAGTGAGGAAAGCTTCCCAATGTTTGTCTTCACTTCCCCTTTCAGGGGCACACAGGTTTATGTTTGGGAGGGGGAAATGACCTCAGAGGGCTTTTCCAACCCAAACAATTCCCCAATCCTGTGATTCTGTTCTACCTTTGGCCTTTCCCCACAGAGACAGGGACTGGCTCCTCCACCTGTTTTGGGATTCACACGGGGCTGTTTAACAGCACAAACCCCTTTCCCATCCCCACTTCCACACACATCCACTCTGCTTTCCTCACCCTGACCTTCCACAGGCAGGAAAGAGACTTTTTGGGACATGAACACTTGGGAGAAGGCAGTGGCAACCCCTTCCCTCTCCAAAAGACGAGCAATGCCACCATTTGTCACTCGGCCAAACGCCGCAGATGGCATTTCCTTCTCTTCAGCTTCACAAGCCTCTCCTGAAATAGCAGCAGTGGAAGTATTAACCACAACAAAAACATGAAGTTCCACCACGAGAACCCGAGCATGGGCCTTTTCCTGCAGCTCCTGGGGGTTTGGTGGCCTCAGTGGGGGCAGAGAGACAAGAGCAAGCCCAGAGAGCCCCGAAACTCTTGGGTTTGTGCCCAGGGAGTGGTGACCCTGCTCTGAAATGTTCAGCTTTGGTTGCTGGGTGGCTTTGTGACCTGTCACAGGGCAGGACAGTCCCCGAGCCCCGGCCAGAGCCACGACCTGGCACATCTCACTTGGCTGGCTAGCACGTGGCAAAGGACTGGAAACGTGGCCTGAACAGCAGAAGAACTGTGCCAACTTGGCAGCAGGTGACCAGTGACATCATCCTTCTGGGCCAGGTCCTCACAGGTGCCAAGGGACCTGTCTCACCAGCCAGGGCTGGAAGAGCCCTGGTGAGGCCACCAAAGCCAACCTCCCACCCCATGGCAACCCCAGCCTGCCCCAAAGGACATCACCCAGACTGTCCCTAAAGCCTTCAGCGAAGAGGAGCTTCCCTCAAGGGACACAGGAGGAGAGGATGTCTCTCCAGAGCTTCCTGCAGTGCCCTGCCCACCACCCAAACCCATCCACCCTTCACCTGCCCACCACCCAAACCCATCCACCCTTCACCTGCCCACCACCCAAACCCATCCACCCTTCACCTGCCCACCACCCAAACCCATCCACCCTTCACCTGCCCACCACCCAAACCCATCCACCCTTCACCTGCCCACCACCCAAACCCATCCACCCTTCACCTGCCCACCACCCAAACCCATCCACCCTTCACCTGCCCACCACCCAAACCCATCCACCCTTCACCTGCCCACCACCCAAACCCATCCACCCTTCACCTGCCCACCACCCAAACCCATCCACCCTTCACCTGCCCACCACCCAAACCCATCCACCCTTCACCTGCCCACCACCCAAACCCATCCACCCTTCACCTGCCCACCACCCAAACCCATCCACCCTTCACCTGCCCACCACCCAAACCCATCCACCCTTCACCTGCCCACCACCCAAACCCACCCACCCTTCACCTGCTCACCACCCAAACCCATCCACCCTTCACCTGCCCACCACCCAAACCCATCCACCCTTCACCTGCCCACCACCCAAACCCATCCACCCTTCACCTGTCCACCACCCAAACCCATCCACCCTTCACCTGCCCACCACGGATGGTCCTCCCCCTTCTCCCAAGCTTAGTCCTTCCCACACCTGAAGACTCCTCAGAGTTTCCCCTTCACCCCCAGTTCCACCACCTTCCCAGCTCTGCTGGAGACAACCCTATGCAGCAGAAGACCCCAGGTGGCCACAGGTGTCACCACGGTGCCACCGCACACACCACTGTGGCAGCACAGCCACAGCAGAGTGGAGAGGCACCTTCAACACTCCAGCTTTTCCCTCCCTTTCCATCTTTCCTCCACGTGGAAACACCACGCTCCGCTCAGGGGCTGAAAAGAGGAGCTCTGGCTCCTTCCTGAACTCCTTTTAACCTCCACAGAAGCTGAATAATTCATGCCAGTTCCTTTCTCCCTGCTCTTCTTCTCTGCTGCCACAGTCTGGACCTGCTATTCAGCCACCCAGAAGCTGCTCTGGATGCTCTTTGCCCCCTGGGACTCCTCGGAGCACTCTGTATTCCTGCGAGGAGGCAGAGCTCGGCCAGAGCCAGCTGTGCTCCTTCCCAGAGGTGCCCGGCAAGGATTGTTGGTGGGTTTGTCTTGTGGACAAGCCAGGAAAGAGCCAGAACAACAGAAATTTGGTGGTGCTGCCTGGGGGTGAAAGGAGGTGGGACAAGGAATGGCCACCAAGAGTTGCAGGAGCAACTCCCACACCTTGCCAGGGCACTGGGTTCTCGATTTCCTTCACAAAGTCCTGCACTGTGTCATGAAAGACATTTTATTTGCTCCACATCTCAGGAAAGACAGATTATTTGCTCCTTCAGAGCAGATCACTTGTTCCTTCAGAGCAGGTTGTTCGTTCAGAGCAGATCTTTGCTCCTGCAGAGCACATCATTTGCTCCATCAGAGCTGGCCAAAGCAATGATGTCTCCAAGAGAAGACTCTCAGGTTCTACTCGTGTTCCTCAGCCCAAGTGAAACATTTCCAGAGGAAAACCCTCCAGCACCACCCTCAGCCCAGGGATTTAGGGAGTACCTGGGAGGTCTCAAGCACCAACCAGAGCTGCAGAAAGTCAGAGCAAAACGATCATCCCTGAGCCAAAGAGATTAATACAATTAAATTTAATTAGCACTTGCAAAAGACTTTTATCTTCAAAGCCCTTTCCAGCCACAAAGTCTCCTGGTACCTCCGTGAGGTTGATAAATATTCCCTGAGATCTCCATCTTCCAGCAGGGAAAGGAGGACACTCAGGGAAGGGTTAAGGCCAGAGAGAGGGGTAATGGCCTTGATTAATCCCACGTAAAATCCGGAGAGCATCCCAAAAGCTCAGCAGTGTCGCTGAGACCTCACTCAGTCCTCGTGCCGAGGAAAACAGGGATAAACACCTGCTGTTCGCAGGCCCCTCTGCAGCCCCTGGGGCTCCCTGGGAGCCCCCAGTGTTGGCCAGGACGGGCCTTTTCCCATTTTCCCTGCTACTCTGAGTCTCATAAAGCAGCATTTATGGGGCTCCAGGGAAAGCTGCACGTTCCATCCCAGTGCTCTGAGGCATCACTCTGTAACAGGGACCTGCCCATTTGGGTCGCCTCGTCTCTGCTTTGCCACCTTGGAGTTCACATCCCTTCAGTTGCACCTTAAATAAGCATTCCCTGGATTTGGAGCCTTCATGGCTTTTTTAAAGAAAAGTTTCTATATTTTTTAAAAGCAAAGCTTATTTTTTTCTTTTAGAGAAAAGCCTTTGAAGCATCTCCACCCCTTGAAGCATTTTGCCATTTTTGATACGTTTACAGCCTTTAGCTGAACAACATTCTGTGGCTGGGGAGGTCTGGCTGTGCTGTCCATCCCTCAGGAGCATCCTGGATGCCATGGAGATCCCACACCTTCTCCACGAAGTGCCTTCACAGCCCAGAAATCAACTGTGTCNTGCAAGGTGTCCCTGCCCATGGCAGGGGTGGCACTGGGTGATCTTTAAGGTCCCTTCCCACCCCAAAACTCTGGGATTCTCAAGCAGGAGCACAGGCACAGGAGCAGTTTTCCCAGCCCAGTTTTCCCACCACCTGCTCGGCACATCCGTGTCCATGCAGGGACTTGGTGGTGGGAAAGGAGGAGATGCGAGACCTGCAGCAAACAAACACTGTCCTTTCCTTCTCTTGGCTTAAATTCTGCATGTGTGGTGGCCAAACCAGCACAAAGTGGACCCAGAGGACACTGCAGGATGTGCTGGCTGCCCTGGGATGGGCTGAGGGACAAATCCAGGGGTTTCTGATTGCCCCGGGCAGGAAATTCATCGGAAACCCCCCCAGGCTTCAGGCTTGTGTTCACTCAGCAGCTGCCAAAGCTGTCGAGATGCTGTTCATGGCTGAAAAACTACCTCATTTTGGGCTCAGAAATTTAAAAGTGTGAAGAATAAATGAGCACTCTCCACATTAATTATGAACAAACAATCATTTGATTTCAATCCCAAGTTGAAACCCCCCTCCTCACCAAGTCCCTTCATTCCCAAGCTGCGTCGGATGGATGCCACCAACCCTTGGACCAACCCCTGGGAACTCCACGGGCACATCGAACAGCTCCATCACAAAAGAGGAAAAACAGCTTTTCCAAACACCTGCCTTGGCCCTCTCCAGCTCCACCACAACATCCAGAGACCCTGGAGAGCAATTCCCTACCACCAGGAGTCTCTCGGTTGTGTGACGACCTTCATGACACGGCCCAGGCACAAGAAGCCGAGCAATCTTCAAGCTGCTCCTGCACTGGTGCTCCTGAGGAGCGGGCTCTGGCAAACACAACTCATTTTCAGTGGCAGCCTAATTTTGTGGCTGCTCCAGTTGTCAGGGGGGTGGTGGGAATAACACCGACCTTTTCTCCCCGGGAAACCGGGCTAATTGAAGGAATTGTTGCTCTCATGAGGAAAAGGTCCAAGAGGCAGCACAATTTATGCCTCCCTTTAGGTGACTCCAACCAGGCTCCTAAAGGTCAAGCCGCCTTTGATGGGTTGAGCCAACATCTCCTGTGATTGATGCTCGAGGCCAGTGGTGCTTTATGGGCACCATTTATCTCCCTGGGCATGGACCAGCCCTGTGCCAGAGGGGCTTGGGAGGGTTTCCACCCCTTTGCCGAATTCTTGCTGCCTGGTAATGCCAAAGCTCCCCAGAAAGCCAGAGACAGGAGGGATTTGGGCTTCCTGGCTGCGACTGAACAAGAACCACCACACCACTGTGCTGGAGAAAAGAAATTCTGCTCTCCTCATTTGAATTTCTTCTGAAAAACAGACTCTAACCACTTAAATAAAGACACGATGATAATCTCGAGGCAATCTTTGCAAACTGAAGGGTTAGTTGCACCAAAACCTCCTAATTAATCTCTCAGCTTCCCTGAATTCCTAAAGTTGGAATCTAGGGATGGGTTTTTTTACTGCGCAGGTATAAATTTTACAGCCTTTGCTCAGCTTGAAACTCAACCCGGCACACAAGTCACTGCTTCCAGTTAGAGTAGCAGGAACTCAGGATGGGAATTCAGGATGGGAATTCAGGATGGGAATTCAGGAAAACACACCTCCCTGGCCCATTCTTTTTTTACTTCAATAAAACCCACTAAGTTTTGGGTTTCCTTTTAAATTTTAATGGATAATGAAATTGAGAACCGGCCCTTCCAAGGCAAACAAGAGTTCCACGTGCCAAAAAGCTGCCCCCAGGCACTCGTGGTGCAGCAGGAGGGCCCTGCTCCCACCAGGGCATGGAAATTGCAAAAGCTCTGGGAAGCCCTGGGGTCAGCACAGAGCACATGGATTTTTGGGAGTGTATTCCTGCTTGGGAATGTGCTCAGGGCCCTGCACGCATCTGGGTGGGATATCCATTGCCACGTTCCTGCTGCTCCCCATCACTGCTTCCTTCCCCAGGCCGGGTCCTACTTATTTTATATTTGCAGATGAGTTTTTATATTGGTTAGAATTATTCCACAAGCTGGGAAAGAAGCAGACGCACAAAACAGGGTCTTTCCCCCTTTTTTAATCCGACTCTGCTGAAGCTCAAAGCCTGCAGATGATTCCCTGGGGTGTAAATCCAAACCAGCCCCTGGGATCAGCCCAGGAGCTCGGGGGCTTCTTGGTTGTGACCCGGGGGAGCCCAGGGGGCTCCTCCGCTTCAATTCACGTCGTTTGGAAGCAAAAAAGAGGCCTGGATTCGTGAAGAGCCACCACTAATCATATTAAAACATGGAAGGAACTGACAGGGAGAGTTTGTGCCTCTCCACAGCTGGAAAAGCAACTGCTCCAGGGCTTGGGCTCATTAATGCACCGAGCACAGAGGCTGCACAGCTGGAGAGCTGGGGGGGTTTGGGGACAGGGGGGGACACGCTGACCCCTGAGCTAAAGCACCGTGTGCCCTCGCTGGCAAAGCCTTGCAGGGAGATTCTGGATGCAGAGGGAACAGCTCCATCTCGGAGTTGTTTTGCCTGGCACGAAATCCCGGAGGGCAGGGAAAAAAAACATAAATCAGAGAAACCATGGAAACGCTCCCAATCCGGGCCTGAATCTGGAAACTTCTCCAAGAGGAGCTGTCAGGGCTGGCAGCTTTGGCCTCCAGGCACCTGCCCCTACCTGGGGTCTTCTCCAAAGCTTCTTTGCTGCAGGATCCCAAAAATGATGAGGGTTTTTGGGAGCAACGAACAGCCCAGTGTCGAGCGGAAAACATCGCGGAGAGGATGTGGCTGCTTCGTGCTGCAAAGCCCTTAGAACTCATTCCTGGAGCATCCCAAAATTTGGGCAGGTCCTGAGGATGCTCCAAACCTAAAGCAGGAAGGAGATCCCTCAGCCCAGCCCTGGGTGGTCTTTTCTTCACCAAAATAGAGCCTTCCCCAAACTATGAGCCGCGCCAAGCCGTAGGAGAGTGAGGGAAGGCAAGACTTGTCCCAGTGATGGTGTGGTGTCCCAGGGACATCCCTGCTCTCCAAGCATCCCACTGGGAGCTGGTTCCCAGGAAGATGCAGCAGGAATAAGGTCAGGGCTGGCTGAGAAGTGATACTTGTCACAGCATGGGCACCACTGCCAGCCTTCCCCCCTTCAGAGACCCAAAGAGCCCTGTCCAGAGCAATCAGCACCCCCAAACAAATCCCAGGTACCTTCTACAGCATCTGAGCTCAAGTGGAGAGCCCAGTTCAAGGTCAGAGTCCCACTAATTCCATTTATTTAAACTCTAGAAATGGAGAATGATCAGAGGAATTAGGGGTGGGGGGGGCTAATGAGAAAGAAAAGCAGCAACGTGGGAATTCAATGCCACCAAAACCACTGAGGCCTCTGGATAGGCGGGACTGATGCTACAGATGTGGGGCAGCTTCCAGGAGAGCTGGAGAGGGACCTGGGACAAGGCATGGAGGGACAGGACAAGAGGGAATGGCTTCCCACTGCCAGAGGGAAGGGATAGATGGGATATTGGGAAGGAATTCCTGCCCTGGGAGGGTGGGCAGGCCCTGGCACAGGGTGCCCAGAGAAGCTGTGGCTGCCCCTGGATCCCTGGAAGTGTCCAAGGCCAGGTTGGACGGGGCTTGGAGCACCCTGGGCTGGTGGAAGATGTCCCTGCTCATGGATGTGGGTGGGAGAAGACGATCCTTAATGTCCCCAAAATTCAAGGATTTTGTGCTTGAACGGGCTGGGTGTGAAGGACCCTGCTCTGGGGTCTCTCTGTGTGACCTGGACCAAAGCCCTCCCAGGCTGTGTGCTCACAGAGAGAAAGAACAACCCATAATACTCTGTGCTCGTCTCCTCGGGGCATTGAAGCTCCAGCTTTATGGATTTCATGCTTCTCCTGAGGGCCCTTTTACGGCGTCTTTCTCCTCCCCCTTATTTTGAACATTGTGTTCCTTGGCTAATTGCTGTAAAATGTGCACCTTTATCCAACCATTCCTGAAACAATCCCAGAGCCCTCCAACTGTATTTCCTATTCCCAGCGATTTCCACTTTGCTGTGCTGCCCTACCAGGTCACTGCAGGATTCCTTGGGCCACTCCAGACGGATTAACCAGAAGTGGGATTCCCTTTCCAATCAAACAGTCCCTGCTGTAATATTGAGGGCTTTTTCACTGTATTTGATTGTATTTCTGCCTCTTTCCTTCCCCAAATGGAACGGAACAAACACCCTCAGCAGCCCCACAGCTCCCTGTGCCTCATCCTGTGAGGCAAAGAAGCGTGCCTGGGAAATTTGGGATATTCTGGGCCATATGGATGACTTGGCTGCAGGTTCCACACTCCTCTCGCTCTGTGGTTTGTTGTTTCCCCCTCTGTTAGAGTTTTCCCTGGTGGATTTTTTTCCCATCTTGCAGGATTTCTAGGGGTTTATTCTGTTTGTTTGCATCAGGATTCCCACCTGGAAAATAATAGGATGGTTTGGGTTGGGAGGGAACATAAAGCCCACCCAGTGCCACCCTTGTCATGGGCAGGGACACCTTCCATGGCCCAGGTGGCTCCAACCTGGCCTTGGACACTTCCAAGTTTATATCTGGAAGAGATCAGGTTTATTCCAGGAATATCCAAGGTTTTCTTCAAAGCACAACAGTGATGTGAAGATTTCAGCCACAATTATTCCCCCGACTCCTTCCATGTCTGGGAAGCTCATGGTTAAAGCAAAACGCCAGAAGATTCCACTTCTAGAAATGCAAAATTCAAAAGACAGAGATTTCCACCTCTCTTCCTTTGCAGCCTCACTTTTTTCCCACCCCCTTCAGGATTTTGACAATCCTGCCACAATACTTTTGCACACCCAGGGCTGGCAAGGCTTCCCGATGCCCGGACATGCCCTTGGAAAAGCAGACTGAAGCCCTGCGTGTCCCCTGGCTCTCCCTAAATGACACTGCCCAGACATTTCCCATGTCCAAACAAGGGCTCTGCATGTGAAGACACTCAAGCAAAAGGAATATTTTCCCCTTGCGAGTCATTTGTCAGACGAGACATTTCAGCTTCCCAAGATATCAATGGATACCCGGTGAAGGACTTTCTGGGATGACAATACACTTCATTTCGTTTGCCCAGCCAGTCCTAATGAAATCTCTTTTTTGGGTTACAAACCCTATGCCAACGTGGCACGGCGGCAGCAGCTCGAGGAGCAGCCCAAGCCTCAGCTCCAAACCCGGTATTTTCCTTCTTTGCTTCTTATTTGCATTGCAAAGAACAGCTTTGAAAAGCGAGCTGAGATCCCGAGGCAGCAACCAGAAGCAAAAGAAGGATTTGGGGGGTGGATTTCCAGATGGGGCCGGGTTTGTGGCATCTCCAAGTGTGGAGTGAAAACGAAGGAGCCACAGGATTAAAGACAGCATCAGATGCCATGGGTTGGTAACAATCATCCCTGCTCGGTGCCCACGGTGTCTGAGGGACACGGGTGAGGGAGGAAAGGTCCCATGGGGTGTCCTGGCCATGGGTGGGATGGGTCTGGAGGGTTCTTTGGGTGGGAGTTTTTTCTGGGACTGACCCAAGCCAACACTGCCACAAGGGACCAAAGAAATAAACATCATTCCATGTGCAGACCCCCCTGTGGTGATGGAGGTTGGTCCACCTTCACCATTTCTGAAGCCCTAATGGGGTGCAACAGCATGTCTGAGGCAGCAGAAAGCTCTGGGAAGACTTGGACTAACATGGGACAACCAGCTGGGAAAGGGAATGGGTTGAGCAGCCACATTTGAGGGAAACTTGGGAACCGGAGGACAAAAAGGTCAAGTCCCTCAAGCACAGAAAAGAGGCAGGAAAGGAGCAGCTGCTCGGAGTGGGGAAAATGGAGCAGCAAAACCAGTCTGTGAACTATCCAGAGTTAAAGATAAGGAGTGAATAGAGCAGGTCAGGATTTAATCATGGAATCATGGAATGGGTTGAGTTGGAAGGGACATTAAATCTCATCTCATTCTCATGCCATGGGCAGGGACACCTCCCACCAGCCCAGGTTGCTCCAAGCCCCGTCCAACCTGGCCTTGGACACTTCCAGGGATCCGGGGGCAGCCACAGCTTCTCTGGGCACTCTGTGCCAGGGCCTGCCCACCCTCCCAGGGATAATGGAGAAATGAACTCACTGGGAAGATAAAACTCAACTCCTTCCACTCTGGATCTTCTCCACGGCTGGACCTCCCCACGCCCACCTGCCTTTGGCACTGCAACTCCAGGATCCCACCCCATCTCCATCTCCATCCCTCTCCACAGCTGGACCTGGAATTCCCTCCTAAGAGCTCCACGTCCTTGGCAAAGCCTTTCCTTGGAAAGCCCAACTTGTCCCGTCCCAGCATCAGCAGAGCAGATTTCATTCCAAACACATTTACATTATTATGCAAATATTTGGAAATAATCAACTCCTTCTCTTACCTACCAAGAGCTGAGTTAAGTGTTTCCATGGGAACAGCAACTCTTAACCACCACAGTTAATATTTCTCATTCTGCTGGTGTCCAGAGAGCTCCAAGAAGATTGAGGACAATTTGTACAAGGCGCTGTACGAACGTGGGAGATGAAAAGTCTTTTGTTGAAAGGCAAAGATTAATGTTTTACGAGCTTCAAAGTCAAGTACCAGTTCTACCTGGGCCTGTAAGAACATGGCCAAGCTTCCTTGTAATGAGTCCAAGAGCTTCTCCTATACCATTTAACCAACCAAGGCCCTGTTTATGTAGTTTTGCCTTGAATCCCAAAAAATTTCATGTTTAAGTAGAGACCCCCCGTGCAATCCAAGTTCTAGGGTTGTGAGAATCCCTCCTCGAGCCTCTAATCCTTAGCTGAGTCCAAATTTAAGTTTAACATGCACGAGATTAGCAGTGGGGAGGTCATGGGGAGCAGGACATCATCAGGGGAATGTTGAAAACCAAAAGGGGACATTGCTCCCTTCCGAAAGTCAAGTCTGGGCTCAAAAAGACCCAAAAAGCCACAGGATTTTTGACCAAAATTTAGGCACTTGGGGTTGGGTTTTTCCCCACCTCAGGTTTGAAGTTCACGGCCATGGACAGGTCTCAAGGGCTTGAATGTTGTCTAAGAGAGCAACCAGAGCAGCAGCTGCCACCCCACCTGACCTCTGGATGATGGTGATGCTCACAGATTGGAGGTACCAGAGTGGAAGCCTCCTCCTACCTCCGTAGAGTCTTCTGCCCAGCTTCCCCACCAGATGGCAAGAAGAAGACCTGGTTGATCCTCCTCTCTCATCGTTTTCCCTCCACATCTATTTCTTCACTTGTTTATTGTTTGGTTTTTTGCCTCCTGTGTAATGAGGGTCTGATTTTCCCACCCAGCCCGATCCACCCTTCTCCAAACCACAGTGGCAGGAAAGCAGGGCTCTAAAGGCAGAGCATTTCTGGATGGGCTCCTCCTAAAGGTTCTCCAGAGAGGCAGCCCCAAAAGGCAGCCTAAAGCGGCAATGGTGTGACACGAGGGCTGTGGAGAAACTCCTCTCCATGGAGAACTTCAGAGGGGCCCAATGAAAACCTCTGCTCTGGAGCCAGGCTGGGAGAGCTGGGGGTGCTCACCTGCAGAAGAGGGTGCCCAGAGAAGCTGTGGCTGCCCCATCCCTGGAAGTGTCCAAGGCCAGGTTGGACAGGGCTTGGAGCACCCTGGGCTGGTGGAAGGTGTCCCTGCCCATGGCAGGGTTGTGACTGGATGTACTTTAAGGTCCCTTCTAATCCACACCATTCCATGATTAGAACCTGACGTGCTCCATCCACTCCTTATCTTTAACTGTGGATCGTTCACAGGCTGGTTTTGCTGCTCCATTTTGCCCACTCCGAGCAGCTGCTCCTTTCCTGCCTCTTTTCTGTGCTTGAGGGACTTGACCTTTTTGTCCTCCAGTTCCCAAGTTTCCCTCAAATGTGGCTGCTCAACCCATTCCCTTTCTCAGCTGGTTGTCCCATGTTAGTCCAAGTTTTCCCACAGATTTCTGGATGACCTGTAAATTCCCTTCCAACCCAACCCAGTTTATGGTTCTATGATACAGGAACCCAATGAGCTCAAGGTGTGCCTGTCCACCCCTGTGACCTCCCCGAGCCATCAGTGTGGTGGTATCCTGTCCCACAAGCCCCCCCAGGGCAGTCTGTGAGCCAGAAAACATCAGAGGTTGTAGATGTTCTTCATGTTCCCCCTCTGCACTGGGAACCTGTGAAAGGATAAGACTTCAAACCAAGTGTCCTGGTTACAGGGGTTGGGACCAGTGTGCGTGTCCCCAAAACTGTGTGTTCTACACCTTCTGTGCCATTTCTGATGGGCTGGTAACGATGGATGGTTGGCAGCAGCTGCCCAGGGCACACCTGGCACCTCTGGGCACAAACTGGGAGTTAAAGAGCCCTGTGAGGCAGGGGAGTGTTTCTGTCCTTACACCAATGTCTGAGCTGTGACAACTCCCCTCTGGGGAGGCAGCAGCACCTTCACACCCCCCTGAGGGGTCATGTCTGCTCATGGGCCATCAAGGATTCCCAAAATACCCCAGGACTCACAGAGTAAATCCCCCATTGTGGAACTCCTCGCCCTGGGGGAGGTGCTGGGCATTCCCACCCGAACCTGACCGCAGATAACCTTGGGGTTTGGGGACTTTGGTACCACTGGTGGGATCCAGAGGAGGAGCAGAACCTCAACAGGACTGTGACTGTGACCATCATCCTCACCAACAGGTTTCCTTTCCTTTTACTCTGCGCTCAGGAGCCCACGTGGGGCTCAGCACAGGGGCCAACGAGCTCCATCCTGTTCATGCCCCGGGGGCTGGTGACACATCTGTCTTTGTGGGTTAAACCACTTTCTCTTTGTATCATTGTGTTTATCGTAATCTCTTTAGCAAATTGTAACTCTGATTTATAATCTCTCTCGAGTCGGGTTCATTTCTCCTGCTGGTTTACCTTGAAACCAGCACAGCAAGTCCAAGAGGACCATTCCAAACCAGCATCTCCTGCCCCCCACCTTGGCCAGACCAGGCTGACTTTGGGCCCGAGCCGACAGCTGGAAGGCAAAGCTCCTGCCACCACAGGCTGTGCGGTCTGCAAGGAGTGACAGCACCCCGGGGAGCTCTTTGGACGGGAAGAGTCAAACATCACACAAACAAATGCCAAGTTTTGAACGACTCCAACCACCTCTCTGCTGCTGAGCAGCACTTTGAAAGGTGCTTGAGGGGCCCCGTGTGTACGGGCTGACACCAGACCTTCAGTGATATTTATTCCTCTCCCTTCCCCGGCACCCAAAATAAACACAACCTGACGCTGAACAAGGCTCTGCCTCGAGCTGCCACACAAACTGTGGCTGCCAATTTTTCCAGTGTTTTCTTTTTTTCGGGATGCTTCGTTTCAAATGTCAGCGTGGGTTCAGGAAAGCCACTGCTGAAGAGCTGATAAGCTTTGCTCTGAACGGGTGGCTTTGGTGGCACGTGCCACTCCAGGTTCATTAAAGAAACTGGCACTAGTGCTGCCAGCAATTCCCACTGGGGCAGCTGGGGCAGGGTGGTGGGAATTACTCAGCTGTCCTTGCAGGAGCAGCGTTTCCATGTCCACTCCAAGTGCTGATATCCCAACCCATGAGACCCGTGGGACAACCCAAAGCTCCAGCATTCCTGCTCAGCACCTTCTGTGCCAGGACCAGAGGGCTGCAGTGCAGCTATCCAGGGTGCTCCACCCAGTTAGGTTCACTAGGGCACAGATTCCATCCATCCCAAAGGCTTTGGATCCAAAGTTCCCAGTCTTTGGTCCACCCAAGCAGCACTGACCCAGCAAAGACAACTATTAGGGCACCAAATGCTCCCAAATTCCAAGGAAGAGGAAAACACAGAGAGCAGCTGGAGGTCCACCTTGAACGTGGCCTTTAAAAAATGCCTTTTCTAGGGAAAAGGGATGTGCTGGAGCATCTGAAGGAGACACCAAATGTCCTGTCACTCAAAAAATGCCCAGCCTTGTCCCAGCAGAGGTGATGACACTCCGGTTTGGCCAAGACACCCAAGTCTAGCCCAACTGGCAGCCACCAACACCGAGAAGAAAAGCAACTCATTTCCCTACACACTGAGCTCCTCTTGCTTTCAGGACCTGGTTAAGACTTTGGATGGGATGGGAAGGTCTTTCCAAAAAAATCACTGGAGGGAAAAGGTCTTACCTGTTTCTCCCCAGATTGGCAGATATTCATCCTGCTGTATGTCCAGCATGATTTCCAGCCCATTGCCTGTCCCACCCTTCACCGTGGTGAGGAGAGGCCGCCCTTCTTCTCCTGAGTTAAACATGTAGCATTTCCCATATTTTGTAAACACCTGTGAGGAGACAAGAGAGAAATGATGGAATATTTCCCACAGAATCCATCCCTGTTCCCACCTGAGCCGGGGCAGAGGGGTGGGAAACAGCCACACGCAGGTTTTATCACTCAGTGCATTGGGTTCTCCTTCCAGACAATAAAAGATGGAAGAGAGGAAGGGAAAAATAACCCAATTCCCTGGGTTTGTGTGAGGCCACCACTGCTCACTCCTGACACAGAGAGGAGATCATCCCAACAGATGGACACTTGAGCCCACACTCATTCCATGCTCATCCGGCTGCTGGATACCCAGCCCTGCAGGCACAGCTCACAGCCATGGGAATGATCCTGGTGTTCTCCTGACACAAACAACACCATGGTCCCTCAACTCCTCACTCTACCACTCCTGGGGAAGGATCCTGGTGTTCTCCTGACACAAACAACACCATGGTCCCTCAACTCCTCACTCTACCACTCCTGGGCTGAAATAAGAGTTAAAACCACTTGGGCAAATGTGGGAAGATCTTCTCCATCAGGACAGAGGGGGGTCCCCCACACCTGGCACCAGGTGTTCCCTGTGTCCCTTGGGATGGCAGCGGGGAGTCCTGGGGGACCCCAAACTTGGCACCAAGTGGGTTGACAGTTTTGCTCTTTTAAAGTCTCATGTTGGCCTGTTCCTTCAAATAAACTCTGGGCTGAGACCAGGTTGGGACCTCCAGGCCACCACCAGCTCTGCAAAGTAGGGGTGACATCGGTTCCCAAGTGGGGTGGACATGGGTTTCCAAGAGGGGAACATGTGGGTTTCCAAGTGGGATGGACACTTGAGTTTCCAAGCGGGGTGGACACATAGGTTTCCAATTGGGGTGGACACATAGGTTTCCAATTGGGGTGGACACAGGTTTTGCAGTGGGATGGACACGGGTTTCCACATGGGTTGGACATGGATTTCCAACAACAAGGTTCCTAGGTGTGGCGGCTCTTGGTGGGGACCCAGAGGTGTGACCTCTTTGTCTGAGGTGACACCGACCAGCTCACGCTCAGCCTTCCCCCAGCTGGGAGGACACAGAGAACATTAAACCCCAAGAGGTCCCTCCTGCACCTTGCACAGACAGATGTGGAGAACTTCTTCCAACAACACAGGAGGATAAAAGGTCTCACAGACCTTCAGAAACCCCCCGACCACCACATGTGGTGGCTTCTGACAAGTGGAATGAGGAGCACGAGTCACCTCCGAGTCACAGCTCCACAAAGGCCAGGTTTTGAAACCAGCAAGCAACCAGTAAACACCAGTAAAGGCTATTGAGAGCACCAGGAGCCACAGCCTGTCAGAAACGCCAACTAACGCAGTCGCTGAGCTCACACGGCCCCGAGATGAGTCACAAACCCAGAGAGAAGCTGCAAACATCAGCAATTTGTCTCCCTCCAATATTGGCACAGGCCTCCTAAATCACGGTGTCGGGGGAGCGGGGGAAGCGAGAGACACGTGAGATAACAGCCAGGTTTAAATACAAAGCGTTTGCAGAGGGGTGGGGGGAATGTCCTTTAAAAATGATTTTATATCCAAATGAAAAATCCCATTTTAATACTTGACTGACCTATTAAACCACTCAAGCTGGAAAGATGAGCTGAACGACAGCGAGCCTGGGTTTGCAGCCAGGGCCCCCTGCATGGGTTTGCCCAGAGAGCTTTGGAAGGCAGGAGTCCAAAATTTCTGACTGGGGGAGTTTCAAACACAGCAAAGTGGAAATCACGGGGAGACAACAAGCCTGTGGAAATGCTGAATAAGGATTTAGGAGCTGCTGCACCCACCACAGTCCTCAGTCAAGTAAATCCAGGCAAATTCAGGCGGCTTTCCATGTGGCTCTTTGCAGCTGCAAAAATCCCTTCCATGTTTATCCAAGGAATGACACGTAACGTGACAGGTGCTCCAGGCTCGCCCCAACCCCAGGGAAGGAAACTTCATGGGGACTTGGGAAGGAAGGGATATTCATGTTCCTCCAGCCCCTCCACTCCGCCCTCAAGTGACCCTCAAAGTCCATGAAAAGCTGCTGGATGGGGCCAAGTTGGCAGAGCAGAAGGTGGTCCATGCCCGTGTCCATGTCCAGTCTCACACAACCAGGGGTGTGCTGAGAACACGAGGACAGGTTGCTCAGAGAGGGTGTGGAATCTCCTTCTGGAGCCAACCCCATGCCATGTGGATGACCCTGCTTGAGCTGGGAGGTTGGACCAGATGACCCACTGTGGTCCCTCCCAAGCTGACCCCTTCTGGCATTCTGTCTGGAAGAAATGCAGCTGCTCCCCTGCAGCAAGCCCAGGGACCATGGGAGAGACATCCTAAATCCGGGTGCTGCTGGCAACATCTGCATCATTCCTGGGACACTGCAAGGAAAGGCTCCCAAGGAACCCTGATGATTTCCTGCTGCTCGTTAGAACAGAGTCAGTCAGGTTGGAAAGGACTTTAAAGATCATGGAGTCCAATCATTAAGTTGGCACTGCCAAACCCACCCCTAAACCGTGTTCCCAAGTGACTGGATTACCTGGAACTAGAAGAGGGTGTGGAAAGTTTGGGATAGGGTCACCCCCAGGCCCAGTGAGCAAGAGGAGCCCAGCAAGGGATCCAGCAGCGAACACCATGGACCAGGAGCAGATCTACAGAGCAAACAGGAGGGGAGGAGAACCAAAGGCCAGACTTCTTCAGGGCTTTTCATCCCTTTGGACCAGCCCAAGCTGGTCACCCTTCCCACATCCTTCCATTGACTGTCATCCCCAAAGAGCTGAAGCCAAGTGCTCCAAGACAGTTCCTCAGTGCAACCAGAGGAAGGGAAGTGAGGACAGGTGGGAGATTCACACCTGGAGAACACTCCTGCTCCAACTAAACCCCGCTTAGATGCTCCTACTCAGGATCTGAGCTGCTCCCACTGCCTCCCGCAGCAGCACGCACTGGGAGAGCATCACCAGGGCTGAGGATCCAGGCCTAAAGCCCAGAGAATTCAGAATCAAAGGGAATAAAGTGAGGAGGAAACAAAGAGAGCCCTTCCCTGCAGGACAAGGCTGCTCAGAGGGATCCCATGGGACAGGCACACCATGAGCAGTGTCAATGCTCAGCACTGACCAGGGATGGCTTTGGGCAACCTTCTGCTGGGCTTAGCCCTCCTGCCAGGCAGGAGTCCCAAAGACCTCAAACTAATAAGAAAAACAAAAGATATGGGAAAGCAAGAAGGAAAGGAAGGGGAGAAAGTCACCATGCTCACTGGAGCTGGAGAACCTCCCCAAAAGCCCCTGAAGACACCCCAAAACCCTCTCCCTTCTCCTCCCAGACCCAGCACCCACCACCCCACTATGCACAAGGTGCCCCACCCAGCAGGAGCTTCATCTACCACCTCCTGAAAACCAGGAAACACAGCCCATCCATCCCACTCTCCACTGACACCATGGGGAGCGAGATGTCACCTTGCCAAGCGCAGACACGATGTCCAAGCCCAGGCCAACTCACAGCCATGAAAGCCTTGAGGCACAAAGCTTTGTGGGACTGGGGAGAGCCAGTGGGCACCAAGAAAAGCCCCCCAGGGTTCCTTGTCCTCCCCAGCACAGCTCCCATGGCATTCCCATGCCCTGCTGCCTTGTGCCCCAAAACCTCAGCCTCCTCCAGGGGGAGAACCTTTGTGCTTGTATGGACAGTCCCACCAGACCAGACATCAATGCCACAAATATCAATAGATGGGACCCCCAGACCCTGCTGAGCCCTGGACAGAAGGGTTTGGCCACAGCACTCAACGAATGTGGCACTGGACAACCACAGGTTCCTCTCTTGGGATGCTCGAGCGCAAGAATTTCCATCTTCCCCTACGAAGCCATGAAAGATTATTTATGACAGCATTTTAAAAGCTCGTCAAGCATTTGTTCCAACTCACATTAACTGGGGCTCTGGTGTTAGAGAACCCCAGACTGGTTTGGGTTGGAAGGGACATCAAAGCCCACCCAGTGCCACCCCTGCCACGGGCAGGGACACCTTCCACCAGCCCAGGGTGCTCCAAGCCCCGTCCAACCTGGCCTTGGACACTTCCAGGGATCCAGGGGCAGCCACAGCTTCTCTGGGCACCCTGTGCCAGGGCTGCCCACCCTCCCAGTCAAGGATTCCTTCCCAGTATCCCACCTAACCTTGCCCTCTGGCAATGGGAAGCCATGCCCCTTGTCCTGGCACTGCTGAGGAACTGTCCCCCCAGTTTCTCTTGAAGACATTCCTCATTCTCTCACCTTTGCTAGGAGCGATTATTTGGGCAGATATCACTTTTTTTTTTTCATGGGATCCTCTTGGTTTCAGGCCCGTGATAACAGGGAAGGATTCAGAGCATTATCAGAGCACCAGATAAAACACAGAGCTGTTTGAAAAGGGCAACATGAATCTCTGCACTGCTGTGATACACCTGAGACAGCAGCCACGAGGCAAAGCAGGATGATTTAACCCCAGTTCGTGTGTCTGAGGGGAAAACAGCGCTCCTTGCTGTTAGTGATGTTTAAACTTGCAATAAAAGGGTCCAGCACAAGCCAGAAACAAAACTACAGACATGCACCCTGAGAATAGTCTATAAAAATGCCTATTTTTTCTCTTTGATGGATCACAGCTCCCTTTGACAGCTCCTCTGAAAACCCCCCTTGGAGTACAAAGGTAAATAAGCTCTAAATCCGCGAAACAGGATCTGACGGAATCATTAAGGTTGGAAAAGACCTTTAAGATCAGTGAGTCCAAGCCATTAACAGGACCACCACAGAGCCCTTCCTGAGCAAAGGGAAAGCCCTTCCTTAGCTGATCGAGGGAAAAATGTGTATTCTGGGAGATTAAAACCCAAACCACGAGCATCCCAAACGCATCCCATGTCGAAAACAGACCATCAACAGCTCTGAGACATCAGTGTATAAACACATCCCGCTGCACGTCAAACCATCAGGCCAAACAAGAGTGATGTTCCAAAGGCAAGGGAGCCTGCCCGGAGTAATAGAGAGAGAAGTATCTCCGCGTTTAGAACCAGGATACACAGGTCTGCTGGTAAATTATCCTTTCAGCAGCGAGAAAAATGATGGCAAAAGCGAGTAATTTGGAGGCTGTGAATGACTTTTCTAAATGCGGACAAAGACGCAGGCGAGAGCTCGCTGGCAAGGCGAGACGTGACTGTCGCACCGAGGTACAAGCACGGGAAGGAGAGGGAACTAGCATCCTGTGCAATCATTTCCTCCACGTTTGTGGCACCAAAGGTGCAGGGACACATATCCCAGCAGGTCACATCCAGCAGCTGTGGAAAAGAAAGGAAAACGAGGATTTTCTAGGCGGGTCCAGGAGAAGGGGAATGTGATGCTGAAAGCTGAGAACGGAGATGGGTTTGGGAAGGAAAACCCATGGGATGATGGGGAAAAGATCCTGTTTGGGAGGGGAAAAGACTCTGCTCCTGAGTTTTGGGCAGAGAGAGATCCCCTGCCATGCCCCAGGCATCCCGTGGCACCCCCTGAGCTGGCGGTGGCACCAAGCCACGTTGTTATTCCCTGAAGGAACGCCAGGCAAGCACATCCTGATGGTCCAGCCATTCACACCCTGGCAGGAGGGACACCATGTCAAGTGACACGATGGCTGTGGAAAGCGAATCGCAAGGGACACCCAAAACATCAGGTCTGGGAAGTGCCAGACCCCAAGGGGATCTCTTCCCAAGAAGGAGCAGCCTGCAAGCGCAGCTTGGTAAGGAGGGAGCTCACAATAATGGGTGGAAAGGACTTTTATGCCCCTTCCAAACAAAGGGCAGAAGGGAAGGGATCAAATCCCTCTCCCAGGCAGAGGGGGATGCAAAGCAAAGCAGCCTTTAGTGAATCCTCTTCATCAGGTTCTGTGTATCCCGATCCTACAAAACCACTGGGAAACACAAAAACCACAGACTCAGGGATTCTAAAAGTGACTTGGTGGGTCACCCTCAACCGCCCATAAGGCAAAGCACAGTTCTCCCAAACATCTACACAAGCCGGGGGGGGGGGGGGGGGGAAACGACAAGAGATGAGATATTTTGGCATCTCCTCCCTCTCCGAGGGCTGCCACGGATCTCTCCTGAAATCCCTGCCCGCTCTGTGCTGTCAGGAAGTTGGCACAGCAGCGTGTCAGACAAGCAGACTCTCGGCCAGCCCTCCCGGTGTCAGGTCTAATCTCCCGGCGGAGAAGAGCGATGGGGACTGAGCTTGGGGAAGCGGCGCCAGGAACGTTGTCAGAGCCGTGTTTACAAGGAAAGGGTTTTCCTTTGGGTCTCCCGGGCTCAGATATCCCCGTGGGACTCGTCAGGCGAGGCAGGGCCGCGTCTGCTGGCGACGAGCTCCGTGTCTGCGTGGCCCCTCTGGGCTCCGCTGTCACCCGCCCGTCTGGGAACAGCCGGGATGTCAGCTCTGCTCTTCTCCAAGGCTGCTGCTTCCAGAGCACCACCCCATCCCCCCCAGCTCCCGTAGCACCCGAGGGGAGCTCGGCGCTGCCGCTGGCATCGACGCGATTGCCGTTCCCGGCATTGATGCGATCGCTGTTCCCAACCGGCGTCCCAAATCCAATAACGTCCCGCCGCGACGGCACTCCCAGAACATCCATCCCTGCCTGCCAAACCAGTTGGAGCCACTGGGCAGGACCAACTCCGGGCTGAATCTGTTTATTTTCTCGGGTTGGCATTAAACCAACGCACAGCTGCATTCGACCCTTCCAGACCAGTTACACTCCGCACCCAGCAGAGGCACATCGGGCTGCACGTTGAATTGACTACGAGATATTGCAACTCCCTTTTTATTTGTGCCATCTGCCCCTCCCCAGAATGGCCTGTTGGTGCAAGAATTTGTGGGGATGGTGAGCACTCGTGGACGGTCCTTATGGCTGCCATAAATCACCCCCCGAGCCATCGCTGCCATTTAGTATGGGCTGAGCGGGCATTTAAAAAGAAATACAGCACCAATCCTCTGGCAGCAAAGGAATAAACTCTAATGGTGAAGCTCCAAATGTTTGAGAATTATGTTGGTCCATAAACTATGAAAACTGCTGCCCTCTCTCTGATTCCATCAGGGCCTAATTACTTCCACACATAACGAAGCGATGCAGAACGGGAGCTCTGTCCCACCAGACTGGAATTTATTAGTTGGAGGAAACAATATCTGCATGATCCCATCAAGGTTCTCCCAGGAGAACACAAATTAACCCAGGAACAGCTCTCACATTCCCAAGGCTGTGTTTGCAGAAACATTTAGGTTGGAAAACACCTCCAAGACCATCGAGTCCGACCTTGGAGCAGGTGACACCTGCAGTAATCGGTGCAGAATCTCTGCTTTTTAATGGGTTTGGGAGGGGTTTTTTTTGGGAAAGAACATTTCTTTTTTCTCATCTTAAGACAATCAATGCCCCAGCATAAATGGGAGGCCACTTGGCACATGCAAACAGGTGAAATGAGGCCAAGAGCCCCGAGACACGTCAGGCTGGGACAGTGACATCGCCAGCCTTGGGCTGGACGAGGTCAGAGCAGGCAACCACAACGTGGCGATGCCCTGGGGGAGCAGCAGATGGTGTGGCAAGAGGAGCGAGGCGGGCGATGGTGGATTGCATCCCTGCTCCATGCCCACCAGGGCCGTCCCTCCAGCAGCAGCAGCCTGTGGATGAGCTCTGCATCCCGGCCTAAGAGCCCTGGAGCCCTTTAACAGGTGCCAACAAACAGCTCCAAGGCCGGGATTCATTGGGATAATAATTACAATCTGTCTTCCCAACCTCTCCCCGCTGCTCCACTTAATGAGTTGTTCTTCATTACCCTCGCTGAACTCCCTTCTCGGAGGCCCAGCAGCAGCTCTGGGACTGACCCCAGCAACATCCTGTATGGCCCTGGCACAACCACCCCCAGAGTGTGCAAGAGGAGCCCCCAGACCCCCCAGCACCATCGTGGGCAGGTGCCACCAGCGTGGTGGTGCCTCTCCTCTCCTTTGGTGTCTTTGGGGGTGTGGAGCAGGACAGGCTTCATGTTTCTCACCTCCTGTGGGGAAAACTCAGCCTGTGGACAGGTAAAACAGGGATATCAGCTCCTTGGGAGCATGTGAGGACACCTCACGTAGGTGCTGTGGAGCCTCAGCAGAGGGTGGATAAAACCTGGGCTTGAGATGTCGGTGTCGAACCCAAACCCCTCCAGCTATGGCATATCCTGCACCAAATGAGTTCTCCAGAAAATACTAATGGACTGTCTCCAGTCCTCCCAAGAACCTCAAAACCACCAAGAGGCACCCCAAAGCCAAAGGAAGGATGGGGAAACACCCCTGAGCCGAGCAAGACTGGCTGGAGAATCCTCAGCCATGGCCTCCATAACCTCCTGAGATACTGGGGACCTGCAGGATGGCTCCTCCCCAGCTCTTTGCTCCTTGCTGGAAAGTCATTTCCACGTCTGGAGTTTTCAGGCCATTCCCTGCCTGGAAAGCCCAGTTCTCCTGCAGAGCTGGTGCAGGAGGAGGCAGCAGCTCCGTGGAAAGGAAAAGGACAAACAGCTCCAAATACTCCCACTGGGACAACTCCAGCTCTTGGAGTGGAGCTCAGGGCCAGCCTGGCCAAGATGCGAGTCAGAATGGCCATGACCACATTCAGGTGATGGTTTCATGCCCTTTGCACACCAAAGCTGGTTTCTGGTGGCCTAAAGCCCAGCCAGACAGAGCGACTTCAATCCTCTCTGCAGCCAACTGAGAGAAGTGTTTCCATAAAGCACTTCCAGGCCCTTCAGTGGGAGATGCTCAAATGTCAGCGCAGGGAATTGTTTGACTTCCTTGTCATGGATCCAGCATTTGGAAGAGTGAACTTTGGGGAGGCTGCAAAGAACCACAGAATAATGGAATGGTTTGGGTTGGAAAGGAATCCACAGCCCAGCCAGTGCCACCCCTGCCATGGGCAGGGACACCTTCCACCAGCACAGGGTGCTCCAAGCCCCGTCCAACCTGGCCTTGGACACTTCCAGGGATCCAGGGGCAGCCACAGCTTCTCTGGGCACCTTGTGCCAGGGCCTGCCCACCCTCCCAGCCAGGAATTCCTCCCCAATATCCCATCTATCCTTGCCCTCTGGCAGTGGGAAGCCATTCCCATTGTCCTGTCCCTCCATTCCTTGTCCAAAGACAAACACCTTCCATCCACAGCGTCCTTTTCCTGTCCCCCTTGGCTGCACAGGGACCTCCCACCAATTCCCCACTGCTCTCCAGTGCGGAAAACTCCAGCAGCCAGAGCCGTTCTCCGCTGTCTGGGCATTCCCCATTTCCCATTCCCCATTCCCACGGGCACACAATCACACCCCAGCACTCGTGCCACCTCCCCGGGACTCCCTTTGGGGGGGTGGAGCAGCAGGACAGGCAGCTGTCGTGTTTGTCACCTCCTGTGGGGAAAGCCCAGGCTGTGAGGAGGGAAAGCAGGGATATCAGCAGTGCCTGAGTCCCTCGGGAGCGTGTGAGGACACCTGGAGCTCCGGGAACACGAGGAGCGGAGACATCGCAGACTTATTTACACCCCCCGCGCCCGCCGCAGACAGTGGGAGTTCCCACAGATGGGAGAGCTGAATCACGCCTGGAATTAGGGAAAACACTCCCGCTTTCCACACTCCATCTGTGCCACCGCTGCCTCGCAGGGATAGATGGGCTCCAAGCTCACATCTCCGTGCCTGGAAGTGTCCAAGGCCAGCACGGGGGTGACAGGACACAGGGGAGCTGGGCAGCTCATGCCCAGCCTGCCTTAAACCCTAAACTCAGCTACCTTGGATGGACCCCTCCAAAGGCTCTATTTATGGTCTACTATGGACTAAAGGCTGTTTATTCACCACCAAAGGGCTCCTTCTTTGCCTTTCCATGACAATCAAGGAGGGCTTGAGGCTCCTTGTGGGCAAACAGACTATTCCAGAAGTTTTTCCAGACTATTCCATTATTCCATTATTCCTATTCTATTATTTCTTTAACAACTACACAGACACAGAAACATTCCAACTCTGCCTCGCCCGCTCCTTGGGGCACTGAGACCCAGACCTGGCAGCCTGAACCAGAGAAGGACCCCAAGCTGTGGGAGGCCAGAAAATGTGCCATCAAACCTTTGCTTGCTCCGGACCATCCCTCAGCCCTCTGGAGCATCCCGGAGCCACGGCTCTGGAACTTGGAGCTGAGCACGGGTGAAAATGAAGCCACCGTGGCCCATTTTGGTGCTCTGAGATGCTTCTGGCTCGCAACAACCTCAGATGGTATTCACAACCAGGCAAGGAAATGTTTTAAAGTAAAAAAAAAATTACCCTTTGAATTAGCTTGCCAAGTCTATAAATACGTGTATCTTGGAATGGGTTTTGTCCTCCAGGCCTGGAGCCGGGAGGAGGGTTTACCTGCTCCACAAAGACCTTTGGGACACCAAGGGTCAGATCCTCAGTCCAACCATCCGTTCTCCATCCAAACTGCACGGTCTGGCACCCAAGCACCTCCAAAGAGACTTGTCTCCTTAGCAGAAGGATGTCGGCCCCGGCCAAGGTTGTGTCGGAGGGAACAAGACCCGCCACCCTCGTGCTGCTGCAGAGGCAGGAGGGGATTTTAACGCACAGCTGGGAGAAAAGACTGCAAACAAATGAGTATTTCTATTCTCAAGCACTCCCCGGGATGCTGCCAGCCAGCTCTGCTGTGCCCTCCCTCCCACTCACCGGGGCATAAAGTGCCAGTGCAGCCACCAAGGCGGCTCTGGGGAAGCCCAGGTGCCACCAGTGGTGGGAGCACCCTCTGCCCCAAATGCAAAGGAATGCATCGAGCCCCCTAACTAATGGAGCTGCCAGAAAAAACTCCCTCAGGGAGAGAATTCCCAGGCCCCAAATCCCCAAGCCCTGAGCACGTGCCCTCCGGTCAGGCCCTGGAATTGCAGATCTCCTGGCTCCATCATCAGCCTTCCCCGGTCTCATTTCATGGTTGGCTTCGCAGGAGTGAGCTCCAGTAATCAGGAACAAACTCCGGCTCCAAAGAGGGAAAAAAAGCAGCTGTTCAGAACTGTAAAGGCTTTATTTTGTCATTAATTTGACACTGACTGGGCTCTTTAGCACTTGGTCTGAGCGGTTCACTGAGTAAAGATTTTTCCTTCTCTCCATTTCAAGGAATTTATTGGGTGCAATTTCTATTCCCGACGATATCCAGCCCATCCAGCAGGGAATCACACACAGCCCCGCTTGCATAGTGGCACCAATGAGAAACCCTGTTTCATAAATTCTTTCAAAGGGACTTCAGAGGCATCTGACACCAATCCCTCCCCAAAAAGAGGGATTTTAGGTGCAATTCCTACGCAGGAAAACCAAGTGGGTGTGTGGGAGCATCCTGTGGGCTGGGGGGCAGATACAGATGGAACCAGTCCAGAGGAGGCCACGGAGGTGCTGCGAGGGCTGGAGCATCTCTGCTCTGGAGCCAGGCTGGGAGAGCTGGGGGAGCTCACCTGGAGAAGAGAAGGCTCCAGGGAGACCTGAGAGCCCCTTCCAGTGCCTAAAGGGGCTCCAGGAGAGCTGGAGAGGGACTTGGGACAAGGCATGGAGGGACAGGACAATGGGAATGGCTTCCCCCTGCCAGAGGGCAGGGATAGGTGGGATATTGGGAAGGAATTCCTCCCTGTGAGGGTGGGCAGGCCCTGGCACAGGGTGCCCAGAGAAGCTGTGGCTGCCCCAGCCCTGGAAGTGTCCAAGGCCAGGTTGGACGGGGCTTGGAGCAACCTGGGCTGGTGGAAGGAGTCCCTCTTACATGTTACACACATGTTATTTGTCGGAACTAACTAAGCCTGAGCTGGCACGTTTGGGCTCAGCTTTCACAGCTGACCTGTCTGAGACACCGAGTCAATAGAGAAGAGACTCAGTGGAGGAGAAAACCCCTTTTCCCAGCTTTTTGGGAGTCATCAAGAGGGAGCTGTGATGCAGCCTGGCAAACAGCTGAGCATCCCAGGGGAGGATGTGCTCCTCACCTCCCCTGGTTTTCCTGGATCTCAACAGCTCAGCCTTGGCCAACGTGTCTGATCCCCTGCGTGAGGAGGTTTAGCTCCTACACCTCCTGGACAGGTGTTCCCAGGGACAAGCTGCCCCACAGACAATACAGGTGCACGGATACACACCCCAAACACACCACAGTGATGGGAGCCACCTACCCAGAGGGTCTGAAATGACTGAACACGAAAGGACCAGCTACAGGGACAGCACAACAAGGGTGTCCTTCATCTACAGCAACACAACACGACATGAGGAAACAGCCTCAAGTTGCCCCAGGGGAGTTTAGGTTGGGTATCAGGGAAAGTTTCTTCATGGAAAAGGTTGTCCGACCCTGGCACAGCTGCCCAGGGCAGTGGTGGAGTCCCCGTCCCTGGGGGGATTTAAAAGCCTTGCAGATGTGGCACCTGGGGACAGGGTTAGTGGTGGCCTTGGCAGTGCTGAGCAATGGTTGTTGATGATCTTGGAGGTCTTTTCCAACCTAAATAATTCCACGATTCTCTGACTCACCGGTCTGTGGCTGCTGTCGAGCTGACCCCAGGATGGACCTGGCCGAGACGCACCACCCAGCACTGACCCAGCCCTGTCCAGTCTCCCAGTGCCTCCAGGACAGATGAATTATGAGAAGCTCCTTTGCCCCTGACCATGAGAAGCCTCAGCCAAGCTCTCCCTCCACAAACTCACTCTGCCCTCAGAGATTTAAAAAAAAAGCTCATTCCTTTGAAGACTTTCTGTCCCCAAAGTTTTATTTCAGATTCCATTTTAATACCTGGAGCTCTCCACGCCAGGCAGAGCTCACTGCCAGAGGTGCCACTGTCACCTCCCTGACTGGGACACCTTCACTGTGCCGCTCTCTTTTATGGCCCTATTACATTACCCGTCAGCTCAGGACATTTATGAGCTCTCGTGATCCCATTAGCTCATCAGCATTAACAGCCCCTGCGCTGCCTCATCCTCATCCTTCTGAGGGAAGCACATTGAGGTTTAAGGACCCGCAGGTTTAATAAGTCTTTTAACACTCCTCATATACACCAAGTGGCTCAAACAGTTCATTTTGTTACGACCAAGAACCACGGCGAGCTCAGCTCCCCGAGCAACGTGACCCCACAGCCTGGAGGACCACCGGTGTCCCCTGTGTGTGGTGGCCACATGGAACAACCCTTTTATCCAGAAACAAGGACTAGAAGCAAGAAAGACGTGCCAAGTGCCCCTGGAGAAGGTTTTTGGGTGCTTTAGACACCTCGAAGAGTGACAGGGGTTAGAGAGCAAGAACACAATTCACCCCCCTTTCATGTCACTGTTATATCCAGGCAGGAGCCCCAAAGCCACAAAACTGCCGTTCACCTCCAGCTCTGCCATAGAGTCCCCACAGGACCTTGGACATTGGACATGGCCCTTGGATGTGTGGTCCCACCCTGCTGCTCTCGTGCTGTAGCTCAGCCCACCCTCTTCCCATCTGCTATTGCTTGGACGCCACAGAACAAAGCTCTAATCCCAAATCCCTTCTCAGTGAAGGCTAAAAATAAACCAGCTCCAAGCACTGACCAAATCTCTTCCCACACATCCAGCACGTTTGTGGAGATGTTATTTATCCCTCTGCATCCCACCCCCCCTCCAGGTGTCACCCCACAACAGCCAAGCGAGCTTTGTAGGGAATAAATCCGGCCCTTTGCTCCTTGGAGGAAAAGGAGAGCAGGTGAGACACCTTGGATGGGGCCAAAGGCAGCCTGTAAGGTCACAGGGCTGGTGGCTGCGCCCCAGCAGGGGTCGGGAAGGAAACTGGTTCTTGGCTCAAGGCAGGAATTGGTGGGTTCTACACGAGCAATAAGGAAAAGCTCCAGCACCCCAAAAGCCAAAACGGAGCTGGAAATAACCGGGAAATCAGGAGAGACTGAGAACGTGATGCTCCCTGGGAAAGGGGGAGGGAGGCTTTAAGGACATGGCAGGATGGACTCAGGTACAGGTGGCTGAGCTTCCCCAACCAATTCTAATCCTGCCCCAGGATTTTTGGGGGGAAAACCCACTTTTTATGCCTTGCCCAAACCTCCCAAACTGTGCATTAACTCCCCTGGCCGCGGTGGCTTTCAGAGGCAGCTCCTTGCTCTGCCCTGAGCCCCTGCACAGACCTGGATGGAGCCGGTGAAACAGCACCAGGAATTCCAAGTGGATGGATAAAGTGCATTAACCTCGGAATGAACCGGCCCTTCTGGGCCTGCCATGGCCACACTTGGCTTGGAATTTTCACTCAACAAGGTTAAAGCCTCTAATTCCAGAGAAGCATCTCACAAAGAGCTTTAATGTGCTCTAATGAGCTTCTCTGGATCCCAGCATCATTTTCCACTTGTGGCAGAAACCGAAACACTGAAATCATAATAAAGCCTGAAATTGGCCTGTGCATGGGGAGAGAATATGGTGTGGAAAATGGAGCTTATTATTAAAAATGGAGCTTCCTGGGCAGTCGACGGGCCCTGCAGAAGAGCCACGACGAGCTGTGGATGCTCACCCGCCTGTGGCCACGGTCTCCTCCTCTCTCCAGGCCAGCGGTGACACCCCCGCATTTAATCTCCACTTTAAAACCAGGCAAAGCACAGGGAGATGCTGCCAGTGAGCCAAGAGTTGGGAAGGCACGAGGGCAACGAGGAGGAACACCCCTCTCCAGCATCCCCAGCCTGGCTGGAGAGCTGCTCTGCCCTGCCTGGGAGCCGCCCAGCTGGGTCACAGGGATGCTCCAGTGGCTTTTCCAGCAGGAAAACGAGCTGGCCGAGCATCCGGGGATGATGTTTAACCAAGCCCACAGTTCCAGCGCGAGGGTTTCTGCACTGTGAGGGTTTCCAGAGGGAGCCACCCAAAGCCGCAGCCCAAAGGTAAACCCAGCCAAACGTGACCCCAATTAAACTCGGCTCAAAACGAGCTTGACTAATTGCAGAGGCTTCTCCTTCCCTGGCTGGGGCAGGGACAGCCCGTGATCAGGTGCATTAAGGGTCACCACGTGTCGACACGGTCACCCCAAGCCAAGGGCACGGGTGACAAACTGGGGGACAGATTGGCCACGTGGCCTGTTTGCTGTTGGGTTGGCTTCTCGGAGAGCAGGCTGAGTCTGCCGAGTGGGAATATTAATAGTGCCGGAGTCACGGATCGTCTCCGGGATGATGGAAAGCCACACGATGAGTGGGCGGGGGAAAAAAAAGGTGACAGATTCTTGCATGAGTAAGGCAAGAAAAATGGATTTGGGGGGGAAGGGGGAATAAAAACACCACCAAAACACGGCAAGGAAGAGACTCCCCCGCCAGCCAGGAGAGAGGGCTGGGAGCACCTGGGGTAAGGATTTATCCCCTGGGAATTGCAGCTATCCCTGGAGGAGGAAACCTCAGGACACAGGTCTAATAACCTCTGGCTGAGGGACAGGACGAGTTTTCCTCCTATTTTCTTATTCTCCAAAAGACCCCACAGCCCCTCCAGGACAGGGAGGTTGCCCAGGTCCCCGTTCCAGAGCTGTTTCCAGCTGGGAACCATCAGGGATTTTCCAAGGGGCTTTGCTCTCCTTTGAGGAGCGGGACAGGGAGGGACCTCCAGAGCACTCCCTGCTCCCACCACCACAACACACCCACCACCAGCACAAAGATAAAGCCCAACTGGAGGTGAAGGTCCCCCTCACTCGCCCTGGAGTTGTGTTTACTGGATCCACACTCCATCCCCAAGCCTGTGCAATCCTGCCTGGAAAGGCACATCAGCCACGTGAAGGCAGAAGGAAAAGATTCTCTCACCCCCTCCCAAGTCCTGGTCTTCCCCTACTGCAAAGACATCGTTCTGCAACCTGAGGAGCATCCCACGAAGCCTTGATTTGAAATGAAAGTCTCCAAGTAGTGTTCTTCTTTCCAATTCCACACTTTTCCCCAATTGTTTGGACAAAATACAAGGAGGGGGTGACTCAAGAGGAAAGGAGAGGGTGGTTTTTTCGTGGCAACATCCCATGCAAGGCAAGAACTGTCAATAAAACTTGTAAGAGGAAGGAATTGTTCCCTGGGAGGGTGGTGAGACCCTGGCACAGGGTGCCCAGAGAAGCTGTGGCTGCCCCTGGATCCCTGGAAGTGCCCAAGGCCAGGTTGGACTCCAGCCTGGGCTATGGAAGGTGTCCCAGGGAGATAAACTGGATGCTGAAGAGATAAACTGGATGCTGAGGGCAGCTTTTAGCCTCGAGCAGAATGTCACATCCCAGGCCTGGCCTTGTGGGATTCTTGCAGGTGGAAGCACAAACCCAAATATCCCCCGGGCTGATGTTCTCCAGAAGCAGCATCAAGTGACCTGGAGGTGGTTTAGGGCTGCTGGAAGGTCCAAGGCAGCTGAACTACAAAATTCGAGGCCAAAAAAGGAGGAAATCTGTCCTAACACTTTTGAGATGAAGACTAAACCCAACAGGGCTTTGCAGCCCAGCCCACAGACATCCCCAAGGCTTCCTCAGAGAACCCCCCTGCACCAAACAGCTCCAACAATGAGGTTCAAATACAGAAGTCTTTGTCTCAGGAGCTGCTGGGACACACAGCTCCACAAAGCCAGGCTGGCAGGACACACGTCCCCTCCAGAGCTCCCCGGCTCTGGAATTTGCCATCTGAAACAGCTCATCCAAGGGTGGCTTTGACTGACTCCACGCTGGAGGGTGTTCCCACAGCTCTGAAGGGCCTCTCCCCTTCCAGCGCCCGTGCCTTCCTTGGACATCCTGCATTTTATTCCGAAGGCATCTCTCCATCAGAAGCACTGATGGATAAAGTGCAGCTTCCACAACACCAGAGCCCAGGAGAACCCCGGAGACGCCGCTCTCACCTCCGCCTTCCGAGCCCGGCCGGGAACGCCGGTGCAGCTCAAGGGAAATAACACACTTGGGAGGGTTTTGGGGGCAAACAAACCAATCCTTTGAGCAGCAAACGCTTCTGTTCCTGGGCTTCAGGCCTGGGGAAGCGTCCTGCTCCTCGCAGGCTCCGAGGAGAACATTCCCAGAGCTCTCCTTAATCAACTTCCAATGGGACGCAGCCAACGCCACCTCGCCCACGATGAGGAGGCGAGGGAGCCTGGCAGAGCTGCACGGGGCTGCTCGTCCCCCAGGAATGGGAAGGGTGGGATCCACCTGGGGAAGGAGCCTGAATGCCCAACCAGCTCCGTATCACGCTGCAATTAGCACAGCAAGGGCTGGGTGCCCTCGGGAAAGGTTCGTCTTCATAGAGTTAATGCTTTGGGGTTTGGTGGCCATTCCTGCCCCCAGGAAGGCACCAGGAGCATCACGGAGTGACCAAAGGCAGCAAGGCAGGGAAATCCTGAAATCACAGAATCCCTAAGGCTGGAAAAGACCTCCACGACCTCAAGTGCAGCCTTTGAGTGATGCCCACTAAACAACAGGGTGAAGTGCCACTACCTGAGTTTGGGTTTTTATTTTAACCCCAAACACCTCCATTGTTTTCACACCCGAAAGCTCTACAGAGAAACAGCTTCCCTGCAGCTCCCGAACGCCCCACATTTATTGCCAGGGGCTATTTTGGTGCCACCACAGAGCCCCTGGTGCTGCCCACGCCCCGGAGAATTCCTTTTCCAGACTCTGACCCATTGGGAGCGGGCACAGGATTTTCCCTGTGCTGCCTTGAAGTGCTGGAGATGTTTTGGAAGGAGCCAGAGCTGCCCTTGTGCCACCCAGGCCAGCAGCTCCTTGGTGTGGAGCCTTATGGTAATTTCTGCAGCAAAACCTCCTATCACTCACACAGGCACGAGCAGCACCTCTGCCCAAACAGCTCCAACTCCTGCTCTTCCACTGCAAAAACCCCTCTGGTTTTGACCAGTCTCCCGGGATTTGAAGCACAGCCCCATTTTCTGCCACAACCCCCTGGGTTTCTTCTGAAAAATGAGGGGAAAATTCAAAGAGGGAGAAAGAGCAACCGAGCATGGACCTCCTCCTTCCCCAAACTCACGCTGGTACGCATTTAAAACCGGTCCAGACACACAGACACGTTATCCAGGTTAATTAATTAGAAAGCATAATGAAATTTAGGTGCGAGCTCAAGCAGTGGGGTGGTCTTTGGGGGGCATCAGAGCCTGCATCTGCCAAGAACTGGGGATTCATTTTTTTAGGAAAACCCAAGGGAGAACACGAACATTTGCACGTCGTTTGTCTCTGATGGCAGCATCTTTAATTAAAACATCCTCAGAGCTGGCAACACTTCTTGGAGCTCTCCGTGTGATCCAGCACCAAGCCCTCTCCCAGGCTGCTGGTTTCCAGCAGAGTGCTTCATGTTCCCAGTTTCCCCTCTGGTCCCTGCAATCCATGGCACGTTGGGTGTTTAATCTCCTTGGTCTCCCCACTGACTAAGGAAGCGCACCAAGAAAAGCCGGCAGTGAAGGGGAGCTCCTTCTCTTCAGCTTGGAGAATAAAAGCAAAATGGTTCAGCACCAAGAGGGTGTTTTTTGGGGGGAAGGCTGAGATTTGACTTCCTCTCTTCTCTTGCTCCTCACGGAATTTTAAAAGACATAATTCCCATGCTAATTCCCTGCTCCCAAAATCATCAGGCTCAAGTGCCAAGAGCTGCAGAGAGGAGGGAGGGGAGGCAGAAACTCAGCGCTGGAGGAGGGTTTGGGCTGGAGATTTCAGCAATTGCCCATCTCCAGGCAGGAGACAAATTGCAGCTTCCCAAAGGCTCCAAAATCATCCCGAAAGTTTCAGTATTCACCGAGCATAAAACATCGAGATCAGCCACAGCAATCAGCTCAGATTGAAGCTGCGAGGGGAAAGGAGCAGATCCTGTGGCACGGGAGCACGGTGGGAGCTCACCAGAGATGTCCCCACGCTGCTCAAAACAGGACTTTGGGATAAAAACCTGGAATTGTTCACGAGAACAGCAACTCTTTACAAAAAAAGAAGCGTTTATTTTAACTTCTGGTCGTCCGTGCACAGCATCTCCCCTTGGGGAACTACGTGGGTGTTTCCCATCCCTCAGTGAGAAAATCCTTCTGGATTAATCCCCAGCCACTTAACCCACCGCTTGGTTAATCCCAAAGCACTCAGAGACCCCCGAAACGTCACACTGGAGTTTGCCAGGGAGGGTTTCACGCTGAAAAAAAGGGTTCAACAAAACCAGGAAGATAAACAGGAGGGTTTAAACCAGGAGGATAAACAGCCTTGGAGAGATCTTGCAATGCGAGCAGCGGATCTCGATGCCTGCAGCTCCCAACACCCATCCCCGAAAAAGCTGCGTTTCAACTCACAACAGGCACATTCACACTGCTCTGAAAAGCTCGGAAAACCGGGATATCCTTTTTTAGCCCTGAGCTGGGAAGAAAACCCAGCTCTGGTGAGCACTGAGGGTGCCCCATCCTCGCTGGCACCCCATGGAGATGCTGGGTGAAGGCGCTGTACCCAAACCCCCAAGTCTGGACACCCAGAAGGAAAAGAGCCCCAGGGGCTCCGAACCTGTCTTGATGTGACTGTGGCCAAGCAAGGCCCAGAGTGGAACCCCCTGCCCTCTCTCCCAAGCCAGGAGCATCCCTGGGTGTGAGGGATACAAGGTCACCTCCTGAGCCAGCAGATGAGGAGCTGCACCAGCTCTGGGCTGCAAATCAGCTCCCTGTGATCATTGAGAACCCGCCAAGAACCAGAACACTCCAGTGCAAAGGTACCTCAATCCAGCTCTTGCACCACAACACCATCCTGGGAGTGTCCGAGGCCAGGCTGGACGGGGCTTGGAGCACCCTGGGCTGGTGGGAGGTGTCCCTGCCCATGGCAGGGGTGGCACTGGGTGGGCTTTGAGGTCCCTCCCCACCCAAAGCACCCTGGGATTCTCTGGCTAAACAGATGCCTGGTATTTCTAAAGCAGGAATGTGCCAAACGATGCCTGAGACGCAACAGAGGCTGGTGCTGGGAGGGTTAATGAAGCCTCGATGGGATCTCCATCCCCAAAACAATCCCTAATTTATTTAGGGATGGCTTCGAACAGCGCAACTCCACTATCACCAGCAGGACTCCCAAGCTGCCATTACGCAGACCAACAAGCCCTATTAGCACAGCTATTACACAATCATCTTATTCCAAAAGCCTCCAGCAGCAAATTTCCTCTAAACACATCTCTTAGTTCCCGTGGGAAGGTGAAGAAAACCTTGTTGGTAAAGCACAGCTGGAGAGGCCACCCAGGAACCCCCTGATTAATGGCCTCACTTGGCTGTGTCCGTGCTTTCCTTTCTCTCCTAAGTGCTCCTGATTACACGATCCAGCCGAAAATGAAAATTAATCGGGGTATCCGAACCCACGCAAACGCCCTGGAAAACGTGTGTGGTGGCACAGCCCCTCTGCTGGGACAACATTCCTGAAATAGAAAAGGTGGAGATGGTTTTTCGATGCTGCTCAACACGGTTGGTAGGAAACCACACTCTCAAAGCAAAGGCAGCTCAACACACCAGTGCCCACCGTGGCCAGCCCAGCTCGGAGAGGGCTCCTGCTCCCATCAGCTCCACTTGTGCGCCCCCCAAAAAAATCCCAGACTGTGGAAAAGCGTCCCAGGATTCCCAAAAACACCATTTTGGAGCTGAGCCAAGCCCTGCAGGGAGCTCTGGTGGACCCAAGGTTTCACCAGCAAGGTTCTGGAGGTGGAGAAGTCTGTGAGATCCATGTTTGAAGGACATTGAGGGGCTGGAGCGTGTCCAGGGAAGGGGCTGGAGCTCCAGGAGAGGCTGAGGGAGCTTGGGGGGCTCAGCCTGGAGAAAAGGAGGCTCAGGGGGGACCTTCTGGCTCTGCAAGTCCCTGATGGAGCCAGGCAGGGATTGGACTCTGCTCCCAGGGCACAGGGACAGGAGGAGAGGGAACGGGCTCAGGCTGGGCCAGGGCAGGGGCAGGTTGGATATTGGGGACATTCCTTCCCTGGTCAGGGACTGGAAGGGGCTGCCCAGGGCAGTGGTGGAGTCACAGCCCTGCAGGGATGTGGCACTTGGGGACAGGGGTCAGTGGTGGCCTTGGCAGTGCTGGGGGATGGTTGGACTCATCTCAGAGGACTTTTCCCATCTCAACGATCTGTGATTCTGTCTGGCCACATCCCCAGAGGCACCTCAGCTCTCACAACAGTCAGGCTCCTGCACCCATAACCCCAACCCAACGTTGATCCCCACACCACATTCCCTCCCCTGCCACTCCCAGACCCTTGAGAGTCCCAAATTTCCCACCTCCATATCCCACCAACACCTCTAACAGCCTACAATTAACCCCCCACTCCTTCTCTGCTTCTTTTTTCCCAAATCCACACCCATCCCGGGGGATTTCCACCCCAAAGCCCCAAAGCTGAGCACTCCCTCACAGTTCCAGGCACTGAGAGCACCTCCCAGCCCTCCATCAATACATGGAAATGACTTTCCAGAAGAGCCAGAAATGACGGGAATTAATTTGCTCCTAATCCTTTATTCCGTCCGGCGGCGAGAATTAAAGGAACCCATCTGGAAATAGGAACAGGAGGAAAGGGAACACAACAGCAAATATTCCCCCTTTCCCAAAGGCTCAGAGACCTCCTGACCCAGCCCAGGGGGGGAGATGAAAACCCCAGGTAGCTGCAGGAATTGCTGCCTTTATCCCGGGGATTCTTCGGGAACACGTTTGGGCAGCACAGCCACGACTTCCTGGAGATTTTTGGGCATCAGCTGGGACTGACCAAACCCACAGGATTATTATTGCTATTTTTAATTGTACAGTGGTAAAACTCATCTAAGGGCAGGACATGTAGCCCTTCCAAGGGCTGGGATGCCAGGGAAACCCTTCAATCCGTGGAGCCTCCATGAGAAGCCCCTTGCAAACCAAATTTTGGGGCACAGCAGTGCCAGACCCTCCCACACCTTTCCCTCTCCCATTAAAACATAAAACTTCTCCCATTCTCGAATATTTCTCTCAAATATCTATTTATTTGGTGAAGTTTGGATATTACCTGGTCCCAGCTTGGACATTATCTGTCACAGAGCTCAGCCCTGTGACACAGCCAGGAGGAACTTCAAAATTAAAGAAGCCCCGAAACTCAGCTGCCCCAAAAAAGCTGCTTTAAGTGAGCAAATTGAGCTGGGCTTAAGCAGGGCCCTGCCAGAGAAGGTGCCCTGTGCTGCAGCAGAGCTCCTACCAACCAGGGCACTGCACCGAGGAGAAATGAGATTATTAATATTAATGAATAATCACAGCCCCGGGGCTCACAATGAGCCGCCCCCTGGTAGAAGAACCTGCTCTAAGCTCGGTGCCAGCTGTGCCAGAGGGGCACCAGCCAGCTCTGATCTCAGAGCCACGGATGCCAATGGGGCACTGCAGCCCCACGGGTTGGTGGCATCAGATTTACGGTGCTGTATCCGGCTGGGAGAACTCCAGGTGAACTCCCGGGGGGGATCTTTCCCCCTCTGACAGGGAGGATGTTGCCTAAAATCAGGGAAATAATTCTGGGCACTGGGTTTTGGGTGCCGAAAGACAAAAAGCTCTCCTTGGTCATGGTGCCGACGGGGCACCAAAATTCCTTTGCACGCCTCGATTTTATGTCATCGGAACTGCAACATTCGGGTTCTGATGGCAAGATCTGGCCACCACCTCACCCGTCCCACCCCCTTCCAAAGCCGCCCCTCCCAAAGCACCGCCCTCACCCCAAATTTGAGCAGATGGTCCCAAAAAGACCCTCCTTCATCTTCTCTGTCCTCCTCATCTCCTCTGAGCTTTCTGGAAGGGTTTCAAGGCCCCTGAGCAGCTTTGACTACTCTGCCAAGGGTTAGGGCTCTGTTACGTCTCTCTCCCAGTACATTTTCACAGATGAGGAACTCTCCACCTCGTTAAAATCCCTTTTCCGTTGAAATTCTTGAAAAATAACAAGCAGCATTCTCAGAAATCTTGTACAAAGGCACCACCAAGTTCTACAAAAAGCTTCTGTAATATAGATTTTAAGGCACGAAGGGAGCAGAAGAGCTCAGCCCTCCTGTCAGCCCGTGCCACGATGCTCCATTTCCCCCAGCGGGCTCCAAGTGGCAGCACGGCCGAGGTGCCCGGGCAGAGCTGGCACCGCAGCCTGGGATAAAGCAGCTGGTCGGGTCAGTGTTTCTATGACTCAGCCACGCACTTGCTGTCGTGCTTTTTAATCAGCCGAATCAACCGCAGCGAGACCTGAAAGCACAAGGCAATGAGACCCGGGCAGGAGGGGTCGGTGGTGACGCTTCGGTTGTCCCTTCCCTGCAGCCTCAACCAGCCCTCTCCCGCCCAGAGCTGCAGCTTCCCCCTCCTTCCCAAGGAAATCCAGGAGAGCGGCCTGTCCCTGCCAGAAATCCAGGCATCTCCACCCCATCAGCAAGGGAAGGCTTTGGGGAAGGGACATCGGTGGCATTAAATAGCAACGACTTCCCATCCTCCCTTCTCCTTCCGCAGCCTCAACCCAGCAAGGCAGAAAACAACCAGCAAATGCCCCAAGCCCTTCCTGCCAAACCTGGGACTCTGGTAACTCCTGAAAGAGAAGCCCCGTCACATCTGGGGCTTGGCACAAACCCGCCGGAAAATAAAACTAGGTCAGGAAAAGACGTCCCTGCACAGCTGGAACAAGGCTGGAAGTCGGAGGGGCTGCAGCAAAGCTCGGTCTGGGGTGGGTCAGTGCCCGCTCCCTTCTCCCTGCAGAGGGCTAAAATAATGCCCCTATTTATAAATCCTCTGTTAAAAATAGAAATGTCACTTGTCCTTGTAGGAAATCGCCTGATTTTTGTTCTCCCGAGTACAGGTGATGGAGGGGGAAGTTCTGCATTATACATGGCCAGGCTCGCTTTTAACCAGACTTCTCACAGCGACATCAGCGGGGTCAGGGGCACCAGAGTGGGCAGTGCCCTGCAGACCCCCCAGTTTGGGGCCCCTCCTGCACATCTCACAGTTTGGGGTCATTCCTGCACATCTCACAGTTTGGGGTCATTCCTGCAGACCCCACGGTAACTCAGGGTCCCCTCTGCAGATCCCACAGTTTGGGGTCCCTCCTGCAGATGCCACAACTCAGGTCCCGCCTGCAGATCCCTTGATTTGGGGTCCCTCCCGCAGATCCCTTGATTTGGGGTCCCTCCTGCACACCCCACAGTTTGGGGTCCCTCCTTCACACCCCACAGTTTGGGGTCCCTCCTGCAGATCCCTTGATTTGGGGTCCCTCCTGCAGACCCACAGCTCAGGGTCCCTCCCGCAGATCCCTTGATTTGGGGTCCCTCCTGCACACCCCACAGTTTGGGGTCCCTCCTGCAGACCCCACAGCTCAGGATCCCTCCCACAGCCCCCCCCAGTGGAAGGTCCAGTGGAATCCCTGGAACTGGAGGAGCTTTAAGGTCCCTTCCAGCCCAAAGCAGCCTGGGATTCTGTGCCAGCACAAGGATGGCAGGAAGGGAATGGAGTAGAACAGGCGAATAAATTGAGACACAGGACTGGCAGAACCTGGAGCAGCTTTCCCAGGGGTGGCATTTGCTGCCCCCAGCAGTCACTGGGTACAAAAGGGGACGCAGCCCCAGGAAAGCACGGGGGTTTTGGGATAAGGACACACATTCCTGCACCAAGGACGTCTCTGTGATACCAGTGGAGAAGTCAGTGATGCTCCCTGTCCTTAACAAACACTTCTTGGCTAAAAGACCAGAAGTTTCCATCAGCACCCACACTGACACATGGGCACCCAGCACAGGTTCATTAACCCTCAGTAACCGCCGGGAGCAGAATCCCTGGGAAAACCCTTCCCTGCTCCAAAACCACAATCCCAGAGATTCGTGTCTCAGCAAACCTCGGTGGGTTCTGTTCTTCGTTCCTAAACACCCCAGCCCTGGTGCGCAACACAAACCTCCAGCTCCCCTCAATGCTCCTTCGCTTCTGGAGGCAGGCAAGGGACAGAATTCCTTGCTGAAAACAGGGATTTGGGACAAGGAGCTGGACACGCACATCTGTGGCATCTGGGTGGCCTCTGCGGTCCCCTCACAGGCCACATCTGCACGGTGGCAGGGTCATTAAGGATAAATTAAAGCAGCTTGCAAAAAGAAGCTCCATTTATTTCTTGATTTATTCTTTCCTCGGGACGTCCCCACAAGACAAATTTTTCAACTTATTTTTAATTTTTGTTTTGTTCTGTCTTTTCCTTGCCAAGGATTAATTTGCTCCGAGTGTTTGAGTCCTTACGGTTTGGTGATTTTTGGAGAGGAAGATGAACGAAGCACGACAGAAACCCTGAGCAAAAGCCACAGTCCATTTGCCTTTTCCTTCTTTAATGAAGGGCCTCTTTTTAGAAGGCTCCTGGGGTGGAACAGCTCAGCCCTGAAATATGGAGCTTGGTCCACAGCGCATGCCCAGCTTTCCTCGGGAAGAGATGGGATTTGGAGGAATCTGGAGCACATTGAGCTTTGAGTCAATGTGGGAACGAGCCCGGGAGGGAGAAGAGAATGAACCCAGCCCTGAAGCAGCCCAGGTGTGACCAGGGATGTCCCCTCTGCTCCCTGTCCTTGGTCACCCCAAACCCAGGGAGGGCACACACGGGGCTGGGAGACATCCCAGCTGCTCCATGTGGGATTGTGTTCCTGTCAGGCCCTGGGAACGGGAGAATTTGGGACCTTCCAGGGAAGAGAACAGAGCTGGGGAAGGGGCTGGAGCTGCAGGAGAGGCTGAGGGAGCTGGGGGGGCTCAGCCTGGAGAAAAGGAGGCTCAGGGGGGACCTTCTGGCTCTGCAACTCCCTGATGGATCCAGGCAGGGATTGGACTCTGCTCCCAGGGAACAGGGACAGGAGCAGAGGGAACGGCCTCAGGCTGGGCCAGGGGAGGTTTGGGTTGAGTTTTAGGGAATATTTCTTCATGGAAAGGGGTGTCCAGCCCTGGCACAGCTGCAGTGGGGGAGTCCCTATCCCTGGAGGGGTTTAAAGCCACGTGGATGTGGCACTTGGGGACAGGGGACAGTGGTGGCCTTGGCAGTGCTGGGGGATGGTTGGACTCGATGGGCTCAGTGCTATAATTCCATAACATCACTCCAGTCTTGCCCAGCCACACTCAGGGGAGCCAAATCCCACCAGGAATGCTCGGCAGGACTAGGAGCAACTCCCACAAGAGCACCTGTTTGAAGCCTTTCCCAAGCAAATCTCAGGGACAGGAATCCTCCCAGACATCCCCCAAATGCCTGAGGGCAAATCCTGGCGCCAGGCTCAGGTTTATTCATCCTGCCAGAACACATGGAGCAGGAAGCCACAGCTCTGGGATGTGTCCTGGGGTCAGCGCCCAAGTGCAAGGAAAAGCTCAGGAATTCCACCTGCATGATGCCTTCCAGAAGATAAAAACAAATACGACTGCTCAGCAATCCTTCTTCAGGTTGGAAAATCAGATCCAAGATCCTGGGTCTGCAATTCCAGGGCTTTGAATCCGTCCTGGATCGTTTCCACCCCAGGAGGCTGGGAAAAATCCAGGCTCTGAGTCTACAAGCAGGACGGTGGAGAAACCTTCCTGTTGCCCCAGAAAGCATCCACACCTCTGCCAGCTCTGGCAGATGCCTGAAATCCGTGATTATCCCGTTTTCCCACAGGATGTGCTGGGCCATCCACGGCTCCTGGCAGGGCTGGGGTGGAAAAAGACTTTAGAGAGACTTGCCGTCTTCAGCGAATTTCCCAACCTGCCTATTAGGAGAGAAGGGAATATTTCCAGGCTAGAAGTGCTTAAAATTTAAAAAAAAATAAAAATCCCCAAATTAGAGCTGTGTCATAATCCCAAACTCAGCCAAACCGCCCACAAAACGAGAGGGAAACGCCCCGGAACGCAGCAGGACACGCGGCCCTGGAATCACCTGCATCCCAAGGCCTTTCCCACCCAATTCCCAGCTCTTGGGTTTGGGAGCAGAGCTCATCGCGCTGCCCCTTCCAACAGCAACTAATCGCCAACAAGCTCATTCCAAGACGGAAGCAGCGGGAGCGTCGTGCTGGAATCTCAGCCCGTCTGCAAAGGGAACAGCTGGCCAGGAACCCCAGGGCACCGATCTAATCCAGCCGGAGCAGAAACACCTCCGGCCACGGCAAACGCCCCCTTCCCGCTCCCGTATCCCGCGGTTCCCTCCCCAAAAGTCGTCACGGCTCCGGCGGTTTTCAGCCCGGTTTCCCATGGTGGAGCTCACGGGGAGGTCGAGGATTCACGGTCTGGTGCTGGGAGGGGAAAACGATGACGCGAGGAGGCAAAGCGGATGTGGGGAAGGTGACCTTGATGCAGGAAGAGGAGCCACAGGGGCTGGAGCTTTGGAGCTACAAATTTTGCCCACAAAATTGAGGGACCGTGTGAAAGTTGGGCTTGGAGGTCTTTTCTAACCTGAATAAATCCGTGACTTGATCTGGTGTTTGACACAGAGATCTTTCTTTTTGTAGATTCTCCTAGTCCTTGGTGTTTGTTTTGGGCATGCGGGGGTCCCACCTACCCCAAACACCTTCTGCCATGGCCAAGAATGGAAAAGCAGAAGGGACAGGAGACAGCACCTATCCGAGCACAGCCTGGTCTATCCATGGTTGGAAAAGCTTGGAAAAGACCTTGGGAAAAGACCCTGGAGCAGCTTTCCACCCTCGTGCCCTGCAGGTTGTCACTGCAGCCCAGGCACACACACGCAGGGGGAGGTGGAGCCCAAGCCCAGCTCCTCCAGCTCGAGCTACAAGAGGAAATCAGGGCAGAGAAAACTCAGAAATCCACCAGCCAATATAAAACCAACCACCCCAGGCCACGTTTGAAGCCCTTGTGCCAACACACGCCATCCCACCACTGACTCCAGCATGAGACACTCCGAAGCTCTGCTAATCCATCACTAAAGTTCACAGGCTGCAAAACATTCTCCTGCTTCTCCACAGGACAGGCAAGTTGTCTGCCAAAATTCATCAGTCTTCCCTCAAGGGCTGATTTTGCAGCATTTGTTTCTTCAGCACTGCCAAGCGGTTTGATTTGGGTTTGCTGAGCTTTTGAACCAGGTCCTCCAACCAGCAGCATCTCAACGCCCTGCAGACCATGCACCAGGGGCAGGGAACATTGTCCCTCAGGGCTTTCCATGCCCGTGTTGGTTCAACACTAAATAAAGCCATTTTTAAAGCATTAAATCTGCATAAATCAAAGGCAGGTGGGCAGCAGGGCAGGGAGGGTTCTGCCCCTCTGCCCTCCCAGGTGAGACCCTCCTGCACTGCTGCTCCAGCCAGGACACGGAGCTGCTGGAGAGTCCAGGGGAGGCACCAGGACGGTCAGAGGATGGAGCAGCTCTGCTGGGAGAGCTGGGATTGTCCAGCCTAGAGAGGAGAAGCTTTGGGGTGACCTCACTGTGACCTTCCAGGACCTGAAGGGACTAAGAAGAAACATGGAGAGAACTTCCAAGGGATGGAGGGACAGGACAATGGGAATGGCTTCCCACTGCCAGAGGGCAGGGTTAGATGGGGCAGTGGGAAGGAATTCCTCCCTGTGAGAGTGGGCAGGCCCTGGCACAGGGTGCCCAGAGAAGCTGTGGCTGCCCCTGGATCCCTGGATGTGTCCAAGGCCCGGTTGGACGGGGCTTGGAGCAACCTGGGCTGGTGGGAGGTGTCCCTGCCCATGGCAGGGGGGGCACTGGGTGGGCTTTAAGGTCATTTCCATCCCAAACCATTCCATGATTCCATGAATTCCTGCATCACGAACACCCAGAACTTCCAGACAACTTATTCCAGAGGCAGAGCACAAACCAGCCCATCCCAGCCTGGTGCTGCTCCCCTTCCAAAGCAGCAGCACCTCTCCACCTCCAGGAGTTCCAGCCTTGCTACGCGCCAGCTCTTCTTCCAGCCACGACTGAGCTGCCCCTGCTTTTTCCATTTAAATCTAAGGAATTAAGAATTAGCAAACGAGATCCGTGCACCAAGCCCTCGGTTTGCTGCATCCCCTGCTCCTCTGGGATTCCCACACGGCACGCGGGAGCCTGCTTCCCTCGTGTCTGACATCGAAAGGGCACCGCCTCTGCCAACCCAGGGAGAGCGAGAAGACAACCCAGCAAGTGTCAGCCTAATGCTGACAAGCCCCGATGCCTCGGGAGCCACTTCTAAAACAAACAGGTTGCCAGATCTCCAGCGTTTTCCTTTGGGTGGTTTTTTTTTTTTCCCCTGCTCCTGTTTAGTTGCCGGGAAACCACGTTTTTTGAGGCACCTCAGACCCTTCTGCTCTGACTCCTCGTTCGCCAACAGAAGTCAAAGCTCTCGGCATGAGCCCACCCAGTGCCAGCAGGGAGGGGAGGGGGCACTGTGATCCTTCAGATGGGAAAATGAGAGGTGAAGACCCAAGCACGGCGCTGGCACCCCTCCTGGCACCGGGCTTTTCAAGACCAAAGCTCACCAGTGCCACTAATAAGCCATGAAGGGCTCACACGGTTGGCAGCGTTGCTTGGTCCTCCCTTCATCTTCACTGGAGCTCGCCTTTCATGAGGAAGGCAGGAAAAGGAGGCCAAAGAAGCAAAGCCACTTCAAAAACGGGGAATGGGAGCAAAACAAAACACAGTGTTTTTCAGGGGAAGTTGCTCAGGCTCAGCTCTGTGGGAGGAGATCACAGGACCACAGGGCTGGAGCCAGGCTGGGAGAGCTGGGGGTGTTCACCTGGAGAAGGGAAGGATCCAGGGAGACCTGAGACCCCCTTCCAGTGACTAAAGGGGCTCCAGGAGAGCTGGAGAGGGACCTGGGACAAGGCATGGAGGGACAGGTCAAGGGGGAATGGCTTCCCACTGCCTGAGGGCAGGAACAGATGGGATATTGGGAAGGAATTCCGGGCTGGCAGGGTGGGCAGGCCCTGGCACAGGGTGTCCAGAGAGGCTGTGGCTGCCCCTGGATCCCTGGGAGTGTCCAAGGCCAGGTTGGACGGGGCTTGGAGCACCCTGGGCTGGTGGGAGGTGTCCCTGCCCATGGCAGGGGTGGCACTGGATGGGCTTTGAGGTCCCTTCCAGCCCAGACCACTGTGGGATTCTGGGATCTTGGTGCAGCTCAAGAAGGTTGGTTTCTCCAGAGTCACTGATGTGTATTTATTAATTTTTCCCATGTGTTCATTCAACCCATCTGGTGCTTCCAGCAAAGCTCCTGCAGAACATCCCCACTCCCTGTGGAGCATCTCTCACAGGTGGCACCACAGCCAGCACTGCTGCTGGCAAGAACATATTCAAAAGAAAGAAAAGCTTCTACGTGACCTTCTTAAAACTCTCCTCTTAGAAACGGGGCATTTTGGGTCAGTAGGACACGGAAACCTCCGAGCGTTACGACGACCACAGAGATGAAAACCCTCTCCAGCATCTTCCCTGCCCCTTGCACAAGCTGCCCAGGGTCACCTGCAGGTTTCAGAGTTGCTCCCATGCTCCAGTTCTCCCCTTTTTCCCCTTTAACACTCTTCCTGAAATCCATCCTCTTCCCGCAACGCCCTGGGAGACAGCCCAGGGCTGAGACCTCCACCAGGTGCAGGAGATGAACATGGGAACCACCAGCTGGAGGAACCACCAATGTCAACCTGTGGTTTAAGCACTGGGGAGAAACAGGGAAGGCTTGGGAAGGTTTGGGACAGGGAGAGGGAAGGGACAGGGAGAGGGAAGGGACAGGGAGAGGGAAGGGGAAGGGAAAAGAAGGGAAGGGAAGGTTTGGGAAGGGAAGGGAAGGGAAGGGGTTCATGAGAGCCCAGCCAAAATGTAATTACCATCACAGAGATACAGGCAATGAGGAGCCCCAGACCCCTCTCAGAGGCTGGAGAGGACCCCCAGCTCTCCTCATCCCGGGATGGGATGGAAGACTTTCTGTCCAGTTTTTCCCCCATCACAGGCAGTGGAATTTTCTCTCTGGAGCAGAGGTGGTTTTCCATTTCCCTCGGAGCCACATTAACAGCTCTGACTGTGTAGGTGCTGCTCAGGGAAATCCTCCCCCTCCCCCTCCGTCTCCTCTCCATCACTTGCTCCAGGAGCGTGGGAACCCGAGCACATCCCACCACATCCTCCCCGGGAGGCACTCGCCGCCCAAGGCAGGATGACAGGCCGGCAAGGAAGATCCCAAAACGTGTTCATGAAAAGGTAGAGCGATGACTCAGCCGGGCTGTGAAATGCAGAGGAGCACCGGGAGCCGGTTCTGCTGTTTGGACAGCACAAATCCCACCGCCCGCCCACCACGAGCTCACAGCTCTTCCCCAGCACTTGGCACCTTCCCGCCCACCTTGGCTGACCATCTGCAAAGCTCTCCAGATGTTGGCAGCAGCAGCAGAGCAGCTCATCAAACCCACGCTGCTTCTCTTCCCGACCAACTCCCACGTTTCTCGTCTCCGAATCCCAAACCCACGGAATCGCTGAGGTTGGAAAACACCTCTGAGATCATCGAGTACGACTATCAATGCCCACCTTGGCACTGAGTGCCACCTCCAGTCCTTCCTTGGACACCTCCAGGGGTGGGCACTCCAAACCTCCCTGGGCAGCCCCTTCCAATGCCTGACCATCCTTTCCACGGAGCAATTCCTCCTGCTGTCCCACCTGCCCCTGCCCTGGCCCAGCCTGAGCCCGTTCCCTCTCCTCCTGTCCCTGTTCCCTGGGAGCAGAGTCCAATCCCTGCCTGGATCTATCAGGGAGTTGCAGAGCCAGAAGGTCCCCCCTGAGCCTCCTTTTCTCCAGGCTGAGCCCCCCCCAGCTCCCTCAGCCTCTCCTGGAGCTCCAGCCTCTTCCCCAGCTCCATTCCCTTCCTTGGAATGTCCTTCATGTCCTGAGTGGCCCAGAATTGGCCACAGACTCAAGGTGTGACCTCAGCAGTGCCAGCCCAGGGGGGACAACCCCTGCCCTGCTCCTGCTGCCACGTTATGATCCTGCCCAGGTGCCACTGGCCTCTTGCCCACCTGGGCACACCTGGGCTCACGTCCAGCCCCTGTCACCAGCACTCCCAGGTCCTTTTCCAGCTTTCCAGCCACTCTTCCCTGGCCTGGGGGTTGTTGTGACCCAACTGCAGGTCCCACCACTTGGCCTTGTTGACCTCCCATTGTTGGCCCATCAATCCAACCTGTCCAGGTCCCTCTGCAGAACCTTCCTCCCCTCCAACCCTAAAATCTCCAACCTTTTTTAGGCGACCACAACTGGCTCAGACATCACAAGATTACCCTGGGCTTTCGTTCCACCCAGCCAAGCCCTTGATGTTTAAAACCAGCACTAAGGATAACCACAAAATCCCTGATTTTTTTTGATCTAAGTGATCAAAAGTGATTTTTTTTTTTTTGATCTTAATCCTTAAGACCGTCAAGGAGAGCTCAGAAATTTCACCTCGAGCAATGCCCAAGCCAGAAAGCAAAACACAAACACGTAAGAAAACGTTTAACCATCTTCAAATGGTATTTTTATTACCCTTCAGCCAGCTGTGAGGATTTGGTCCCCCTAAACCCTGGGGTGCATCTCCCAGAACCACCGAACGTCCACGTGGAACGTGGGAGCAGACACGGAGCATCCCAGACAGTGGGATACCTCCCGGATCCTTTCTGTTCCTCCTCTGGACACTCCAAGGACCTTCACATCCTTCTCAAAAGCTGGGGACTCAGAACTGCACACAGAGCCCGCTGGGAAGTTCTGGCCCCACAAGAAGGTTGTTTAAAACATAAAAAGCTTTCCTTTCGATATTTTGTGGAAAACAGTGCTCAGCCAACAGGGAAATCTGGGATGGACTCGGACGACCAAGCAGTAGCACAGCCCGGAGACAGGGTGGGAAATGTGACAGAAGCTGCAGGACCGTGGTGGGAAGGAGAAGTAAGGCCAGGAGAAGGCACCAGGAAGGATGCAGAGCACCAAGGAGCCCCTTCCAAAGGCTGTGCCAACCCGGGGCACGCTCAGAGGGCTGGAAAGTGGCTGGGAGCTTCATCTAAGACAGGAGCATCCATCTGTCCCCTCTCCTCACTTTCCACACCTGGCACAAAAGCCACCACGAAGCCTCTGCCCTCCAGGGTCACGGAACCGCGATCTGAGAGTCAGGGAGATCACCCCTTCAATGCCTGGAAATCACATTTTAATGTTTAATGAGAGAGCAGCGAGCACGGCCCGTGACCCTGACACGGCTCCTACAACCACAACCTCACCCCTGCACACCAAGGGCCACCACCTCAGCAGAAGGGTGGGGACTTCTGCGTCCCCAAGCCCAGCAGGGAGGGGGGAAAGGGGTGTGAGAAGAGAGGGAAGGAGGGTTTGTGCTTCCAACGGGGAGACCCATAAACCTGGAGGGGATGGAAGGGCTGAGCAAAACCAAAGCCGTGTCCAGCACAGGGCCAGGGAGGAGGAGGCGTAAGGGTGACAAGGAAACGCACATGCCAGAGGCAAAGAGCCAGTTTTGCAGGAATTCCCAGCTCCTTCCTCTGCTGAAATACCTCGGTGGACGCACAAGAGTGTTGATAAGCGCTAATAAAACCGGATCCAGCCACAGCCCTGGGGGCCACGAGTCATCCAAGGCTTGGAGGAGGTTTCCAGGGAGAATATACGGCTGCAGACATCGCTGGGAGCAGGATGAGCGATGAGTTTGATATTCCAAGCCCGTGGAATTGCCGGTGCTGGAAGGAGCCGGGATTCTGCGCGCACGACGCCGGGACCTGGCAGCTCGCGCGGTAAATATTTCAAGTGTTGTTTCACAGGGAATAACTCAGGCAGGGCGAGACCTTCTGCTGAACGTGCGCTCTGGGGAGGAGGGAATCATTGCCTTCAGCTGAGTTTGGACACCAGGAGAAGCTTCATCAGCACCCAGCAGGTCTTCACTGGAGCTGCTGATCCCGACCTGCCCACCCCACATCACATCCACTGGGCCAGGAGGGGAAGGAAACAGAGGGTGGGAGATTATTCACCCCTTGGAGAATCCACATATTGCAAAATGCCTGTGAAATGAAGGGATGTGCACCTGGAGGGATGGGCTGACACACACTGGGGTGTTCCAGGGAACCTTTCCCACTATTTTCCTGCTGCACGGCAAGAAAATGTGCCTGTTTCCCGCTATTTTGGAGGTATTTGGTAGTTTCTAAACAATCCAGCAAGGGAAGAAGGTCTGAGAGAGATGAAGCCCCACAGGGGCAGGTCGGTGACAGGGCAGTGGGTGACCCTGAGCTCTCCTGTGCAGAATTCCCATTCCCATTTTCCACGGAGCCCCAGAGGTGTGTGAGCACATCTGCAGCCCGCCCTGGGACCCAGCAGCACTCCTGAATCTCCGTCCTTCCCCGTCTTCCTGCCTGCAGAAAGAGGAAAAACCTCTCCCTGGATCTCGAAGGCGAAGGAAAGGCAATTCCCAAGCCAGGCACGGGGCAGGGAGGAGAGAGCTGGAGCCTTTGCAGCAAGGAAGGAAAGATTCCTTGTGGCACTCACCTTCAAAAAGATAAAATATAAGCATGGAAACACTCCCAGGCCACATTCCCTCCTAGACTGGGATGGGAAAGGATCCTGGTAAATCCCTGTGGAAGTGGGTGCTTCCCTCCAGCACCTCAAGGGCTGCGGAGCAAAGTTGGCTTCATCATTTTTGCCAATGATTCCAGGCACGTTTTCCTGGGTGTTTCGATCCCTGTGGTTGCCCTGAGGCAGAGTGGGAGAAATCCAGGTCTCTTCCCATCCTCTGCTAAGGGTGGTGAGGAGAGAGGGCTTTTCCTCTTCCTCCAAGCACGTGCAGAAGGGAATTCTCAACATCCCGTCTGAAAAACACTTGGGACCTCCAGGGAGCGTCTCTCCTCGGCATTGCCACATCTGCGTGGAGAAAAGGCAACGAGTGGTTGGAGTTCTGAGGCTTCAAGGAGTACGAGGAGCCCAGGGCAGAGTCCCAAGGACCTCAAGCGCCAGGAACCCCGAAGCATCTGCCACGAAAAACACAGTCGAGGGGCCACAACCCTGAGCAGCAAGTCCTCCAAGAGATCCCAAAATCCAAACGCTGCCCGAGCAGCCTGACAGCACGTGGAGCTGCTCCTAGTGGGAGGCGTCCCTGCCCATGGCAAGGGGTTGGGATGAGATGGGCTTTAAGGTCCCTGTCAGCCCAGGCCATTCTGCAATTCCAGGATTCCATGTTTTCTCAAGCCATGCTCCTCAGCTTCCACCTTTCCTTTCTTTTCCTAGGAGGAAAGCTTGAGAGAACTGGGATTGTCCAGCCTGGAGAAGAAAGAGCTCCAGGGTGACCTAATTGTGGCCTTTCAGTGCCTGAAGGGAAACTACAGGAAAGATGGAGAGAGACTTTACGAGGGCATGGAGGGACAGGACACAGGGAATGGCTTCCCACTGCCAGAGGGCAGGGATGGATGGGATATTGGGAAGGAATTCTTCCCTGGGAGGGTGGGCAGGCCCTGGCACAGGGGGCCCAGAGAAGCTGTGGTTGCCCCTGGATCCCTGGAAGTGTCCAAGGCCAGGTTGGAGCAACCTGAGCTGGTGGAAGGTGCCCCTGCCCAGTGGAACTGGATGGGCTTTAAGGTCCCTTCCAACCCAAACCATTCCATGACTCCATTTCTCCACCTGCTTCCAAACCCTCCCCAGATCCCTCCAACCTGTGCCTGGTTTGTAGCTGAAGGAACAAGAACTCTGCAGCTTTTCCTCCTGCCCACCGTGCAGACAGCTCGGGGTCCTTCCAGCAGAGCAGCCTGGGAGCACCAGAGCTCAAAGGAGGAGATTGTTTATGTCAGCAACATATGCTGGGAGCCCATAAAGAGACACTTTGGCTCATAACACAAATTTATTATAAAATATGGAGTGAATTCCCCCCTCTCCCCCATGGCCCTTCCTCGGTTGCAGCTGCTGGAGGGTTTTTAAAAGGCAAAAAGGAAAGGCAAAAAAAACCCCCTCAAACCACAAAGGTTTCGAGCCTTTTCCAATTGTATCAATGCAACTTTTCCCCCACTCTGGCACCAGTAATTCCTGCCTGTGAATCACAGCTAATTGTATTATAATGGGCCATTCTTCTTGATTTAATACACCACAGGAAAATCGGGATGGGAGTGAGTGTGGTCATAAGATTAGTAACAGCTCTAGTTCTTAATTTATGTTCCCACTTTATTATTGGAAAATTTAAAGCACAAGGGTGTTGAGGAGGATGTTTTGCCGGAGTTTGTTTTATTCCAGAAGCGAATGATAAAATTGGGGGAGAGGGGAGTGGAGCAATCAATGAAAAAATTATAAATATCTTCTCCCACTGCATGAAATTACAGGGGAAAAAAAGAGGGGAAAAAAATAAGAGGAAGAATTCCCAGAAGTGGCTGAGTGGGAAATGAAGGAGCTGCGTTCTCTGAGGTTTGCGAGCTCAGGGATCCCATCCCTGCAGCACAGGAGAGCGTGGAGCCCTCGTTTCACAGCAGGTCAGGGCTGATGGGTCCCTTTTGCTCAGAGAGGGGCTGCAACCGGGAAATCAGGGAATGGTGGAAGAAGTGGTGGAAACAGCCAGGAGCAGAAATGCAGGGAAACAGGAAACTGCAAGACAAAGGAGCCCGGCTAAGCCCTGGCCGTGCCATGGAGCCTTTTGGGGACAACACCCACCTCTGGAGCTTCATTTTGATTTTCTAAAACCTGGGAAATCCATTGGAGGCAGGATTTTCCCAGCCAGTCTCCAGCCCCACAGCAGCCCCTGTCCCTGCAAGGGACATCCCACCATCCCTGTATCCATGCCAAGGGACCGGGCTCTGCCCGCGTGGGAGGGAATGGAAAATGGGTCCTTGTTTGGCATCCAGATGCAAAATGTATGGCCAAACACAGAGGCTCAGCCAGCCCCGGGGATGGGTGGCTTGTTGGAACACCCTTCTCCATCCCAGAGGATGGAAAACTGCTCCTCCAAGAGCAGGAGAACGGGAGAATTCTGCTCCAGCCCAGCTCAGGAGGTGGCAAACCCACAGCCAGGATGGGAAAACATGCCCAGAAGGAAAAGCTCGTCCCAGCTCCCATTTCAACCATTCCAATGGGAAAAGCAACTGTTTCTGGAGCCAGCCCAGGATGCTGCAAAGCCCTCACAGCACCATGCAACGATCCCGCTGGGAACAAGCTCTGCATCCAGGGATTTCAGGATAAATACAAGATGGGTAAAACAAGTCCAAAAGGAAAAGCTCATCCCAGTTCCAATTGCAGCCATTCCAATGGGAAAACTGATTGCTTCTGCAGCCAGCCTGGAATGCTGCAAAGCCCTTACAGCACCATGCAATGATCCCACTGGGAACATGTTCTGCATCCAGGGATTTCGGAATAAATGGCATTACCCTGAACCGGAGCAGAGGGAAGGGCAATCCCAGCAGTCTCACACTGAGCAAACCCTCGGCAGCACTTCCCAAGTGGGGAGCCCAAATCCACGGACTCCCATCCTGCAGAACACCTGGATTGGCTCCCCCTCCCCACCCCAGAGTCCTCTGGCAGCCACACACCAAGAATCCAGGAGATGGTTGGCAGGTCCTGGAGCAAGCTGCAAATATTAATTAAGCCTTCACCGAATCCCTGAGTGGTCGGTAACCGTAATTAGGCCCCTAATTATATTAATTCTGCTGTAGGGCGGTGAGTAATTATTTGGAATCTATTCTAGAGCTAAAACAAACCCGTGTTGATGATTGCACGTTTAGCGTGTAACTAACAAGTATCCTGGTTCCTGATGGATGGCTCCAGGATGAACGGGAAAGGGAAAAAATGCCACCCAGGAAAGCCCTGCTAAAAACCCCCTCCCTGTTCCTGCCATGGGATTCCCCTCTCCCAAACACTCTTCCCTCCTCCAGACAAACAGCATCTGTACATCCCGACACAAGGCAAGGGGCTTGGTCTGTGCTCCAACCCAAAGGAATCCAAAAGAAACTGGGAAGAGCTCAGAGGTTTCGTGGTGGAAGTGGGAAAACCTCAGCAAAAGCATTTTCCCAGGGAACGGATCATTTTTACCTTTCCTGCCTGAAAAAACTGTTCCCACGGGCTTGTCCTGTGCAGGGCCAGGACTTGGACTCCAAACTCCTTGAGGGTCCCTTCCAGCTCAGGATATTCTGGGAACACAGGATGGTTTTCATCCCAAATACTTGCCCAGATGTTGTTAGATGGGATATTGGGAAGGACTCCTTCCCTGGCAGGGTGGGCAGCCCTGGCACAGGGTGCCCAGAGAAGCTGCAGCTGCCCCTGGATCTCTGGAAATGTCCAAGGCCGGGTTGGACGGGGCTTGGAGCACCCTGGGCTGGTGGAAGGTGTCCCTGCCCATGGCAGGGGGTGGAATGGGATGGTCCTCGAAGTCCTTTCCCATCCAGTGATTCCATGATTTTTAACCCCCAGACTTGCACGGCCTTCAAGGTCCATCCCAACCCAAACCATTCCACGGTTCCATGATCCTCCTCCCCACACATTTGCACCGCAGCACCACCCACAAACAAAGACCAAGGCGCTGCAAACCCCTAAGACATAAAAAAAAACCTTTTTTTTTTTATGCTACAAAACCAGCAGGACAAAGCAAATCTCCCTGAACACCCTCACCCTGCAGAGCCTGGAGAACCCACAGCGACACCCTGGGCAGCACATCTTCCGAGCAGCTGGAAAAATTCCACCGTGGCCTTCCCAGGGCGGCGGATTGACGGAGCTGGGAGCGCTGAGCCAGCAGGGAGGCACGTTCCTCGCATCGGTTTTATGCCAGCCTTGAGAACCCAACATCATTTTTCAAATTAAAACAAAAAAACAAAAAAAACAAGAGAGGCGAAAGCCCGAAAAGCTTTGCTGGACCAAACGGATTCTCCGCAAGAGAGGGAAGGGACGTTCCCAACAACCCGGTCCCAGCTGCCTGTGTGGGGAGGACACAGCCGGGCAGGTTCCTGTCCACTCCTCCCCTCCACACCCTCCTCAAGCTGTCAATAAATTTTCAATATGTTTTTCCCTTTCCTGCACAGACACAGGGTGGGAGAACAGCTTTGTGGCGATTTCCTATCGTTCCCCTCACGGCAACGACGTCGGTTTGCACCGCGTGCAAGGGCACCAGTAAAGGCTCTATTTAAAACCTATTTGAGCAAAAATTGGCCAAAAATGTTCGAGCAGAAGAGTTTTCAAAGCACCCCCAGCTTTTTTTTTCGGCGGAATGTAACATAATTAGAGGGGTCTGCTTTGCCTCCACGGTCTACGCTTCAGAAGGTGACAAGTCAAGGTGACACCAAACCAAAGCGTTCTCCGAGACTTTGACACTGAAAGTTCTCACAGTTATTATTAAAGAATCAAGTCCCCCAGGAGATGGGAGCTCTGAATCTCAACCACACCTAATCCACCCCCAGAAAGCCAGAAGGGAGGAGAACCAGCCCTTTCCCAAACCCACCACCCACCTTTCTCCACGCCGGATGCCAAGAGGAGCGACGCGCTTCGGCAATTCCAAGGGCTAATTCCAACGCCAGGAACCAGAAGTGGCAAGCGTTCCCTAACTCCAGCTGCAGCACCGAGGTGACATTTGTCCTCTGCTGCTCTGCTGATGTGCTCCGGAGGCCCCTCAGGATAAATCAGGTTGTGTGCCCCAAAATAAACCAACGGAGAGCACTCGGGTACCGCATTCCAGCCACATCCCGTCTCAGGCTGCTGAAGGAGCTGCTTCTCCACAAGCACCAGGCTCCCGAATCCAACAAGGCGAGAGAAGAAGCCCCCAGTCCCAGGCCATGCCTGCTGCCCAGCTTTCCCTGCTCCATGATTTCTTTGGGATCTTTTAAGCCCCCCAGGGCGAGGGCAGCACCGAACTCCTCATGCCCGGCCAGGATTTGGTGCCAATCTCCTCCCTGTTTTCATTCCCCAGCCTTGCTGCTCTCCAAATCACCTCAACGACCAACTCCGCACGAAAACAAGAACATCCACCTTCAGTGCACCGACCGACTGACCCCAAAATGCATTAAATCACCCCAAAGCCCCCTTGGAGCAGCCCACCTTCCACGGCGAGCATCATCTTGGCAGCACTCAGCACAGCTCAGCCCTAATCTCTCCTCAGAGTCTTTGACACAAACACAAAATTAGCAATATTACAATTACTTACAATTAGCAATTACTCCACGCTGCTGCAGGCTGGTGGGGAGAGCGTGGAATTGGCACCCAGTGGGCCAGGATGAATCCACAGTTCCCTCAGGTGGGTTGTTTTTGGGAGCACCTTTAAAGCTTCAGCCCCACACCGGCAGCATTAAACACAGTCCATTTCCCTCCCGAGAGCGACGCCGGGTCAGAGTTAAATTATGTTTGGAGCCGGTGCTAAAATAAATAATTAAAATAAAAAGAGTACTTCCCATTTGCTGTCACAGCAAACCCAGTGCTGAAATGTCTCCTCAGTTCAGTGGGAGGAGGGTCAGCTTCCCACTGGCCACTGCTGGCCACCAGGTGAGCCAACAGCAGCATTCCAGCCCCCACCTGGGGGATATCTTAGGAATATTCCTAATATTTTTAGGCAAATATTCAGCAATGTTTTTTAACAAGCAGCAAAGCAGCACCCACCCTGCGTCACTGCTACCTCATAAAGTGCCTGTTCTGGGAATAAGGACAATTGTTTAACATAACAATAACTAGTAGAGCAAATAAAAGCAGCACCAGGTATTGACTGCAGAGCCTTCGGAGCAGCCCATAAATCACAGCCCTCGGCAGGGCTCGTGTCGCTGAGCACGGAGAGCAAAACCTGCCACCCCTCCCAGCAAAGCCCCTCTGTCCCCTCCCCGCTTCCAGGTGACGAGTTGGATTTGGGAAGTTATTAAATCAGCACGAGATAATTAGCCTAACATCCCCATCCCACCTACCCAAGATGTTGGATGCATTAATGGCTTTCTCAGGATGAAAAATAATAGAGAGAAGGAAATCGATAAGCACAGGACAGGGCAACCAAGATAAATATTTTGGAGACCAAGAGTTCAGTGGAATAAATCAACACCCAAATCCAAGTGATGCACAGCAAAGCACGCAGCCACTGAATCCTGATGCTCAGATCCAGACAGATGGGGCCATTCCTGCAAGGGAAGGCAAATTCCATCCTTAGTCATCCAACTGCCCAGTTTTATCCTGGAAACTGGAAGAAGTTTCTGAAGGACACAAACTGCTGGATGGTTCCTTCCCTTGGATTCAGGAAGCATTCTCAGGGGCTTGGAGCAACCTGGGCTAGTGGAAGGTGTCCCTGCCCATTGCAGGGGCTGGGACTGGATGGGCTTTGAGGTCCTTTCCATCATTCCAGGATTCTGGGATAACCATGGCACCAGGCAACGGCCAAGCTTTAGGTCCAGCCTATGGAAATAATAAACCCTCACTGTACAGAGTCAACAAACCCCTCCTCAAGGCAAGAAAACAACTCAATTCCAAGTCATAAATAAGTCAAACCCAAGTGAATCATCCCAGTCCTGCAGCCCTGAATCGCACGGAGCAGTGCAAGCCCTGGATTTACACATTTTAAGGAATAAAAAAGCAGCTCTACCCACACATGCTGGGTTCACTGGGCTTATTCTCAAGCGACCCTTTGCTTCTTCATGTCACCCAAGTGCTACTCCCACTGAACCCTAAAGGTCTGAACAGAGGCTGGAAGGAGAGGGAATCTCGTGTATGAGACCCACTGACAGAGGTGCAAGGATAAAAGGAGAGCAGCTCCCTCCTCCAGAGCCTTTGCTTCTGCTTCACATCTAAGCGAGGACTTGTTTGCTCAGAACCACGTCTGGTTTGGGCTTTTGTATGTTCTACCCAATGAAAGCATCACCTCTCTCTTGTATTTTCAGACAGAAAACGCTCTTTGAGCCTCCGAGCAGGTATAAAAACTGCAAAATACTCTTTACACCATCACTTATTCCCTTTGCATTTGATCCTTCTCCCACGTCTTGCTTCACGTCTGTGCCCAGCTCAAACCTTGCAATTTTCCTGCCTCTCCTTGGTGTTATTCCCTCCCAGCTCAGGAGGAAAAGGAGAAGCTTCAAGTAAGCCAGATCCAATGGATCAGCAAACCTCAAACCGTGGGCTTGGCACCTCCATCCCAGGGCGTGAGATCCCCCCACCATGAGCTCTCTGGACACACACCAGAGCCCAAAGAAGTCGTTTCCAGCATCTCCCCAGGAAACATATCTCTTTCCTAGGGATTCACAGGTGGAGAAGCTCCTCAGCCTCCACTCAAGGACAACACAGAGGTCACTCTCTTCTGCTCTAACACAGAGAGGAGGAAGGACGTGCTGTGACAGAGGAACTTGGCATCAACCCACCCCCGTCCTGCTTCACGCAGCAACTTGGTGCAGGGAAGGCACATCCAGCTGTTTCCCGGCACAGGGATTCCCATCTCCCTCCATCCTGGTGCACCCCTGGGGCCACAAAACCTTTGGGATGGGAGGAAGAGGGAGAAAATTCCCCTATATTTCCCCCGTCTCCTCAGCTGTGCCAGGTCTGCCTTTCCATATGGGGAGGGATGGGGAGGGATGGAAGTTCCCAAAAGGCTCTCAGGGCTCACACACCCCCATTCCCACCCTCCAGAGGCAGCTTCTCGGATCCCTGCGGGGTGGCCGGAGAAGACCCCCTTCCTCAGCCCACCCTGGGCGCACAACCGGCTGCTGCAGAGCAGGGAGCACCCAGTCAGAGCACCCGGAGCCCGCCGTGCCCTCCTGCCCGGCTCCCCACGGCAGCCCGTGCCAAAGCAGCGCTCCGGGATCGATGTTTCCCGGGACGAGGCGAACCACGCGGCCGCGTCTGCCGCAACTTGGAAGGAGAGAGAGCCCCATAAAACCCGCAGCCAGGCCCTGCCGACGGCTGGCAACATCACCACGCCTGTACCCGGGGGCTGGGAGAGGCAGGCGGCCTCTCGCTGCCCTCTTTCCGCCTCTCGTTCCCGAATTTCCTCCCGCCACCGTCGGCGGTTTGCAGCCCTGTCCCGCTGGAAAGGATCTGCCTCGAGATGCCGTTCTATTTATCATTTTCTCTTCAACTGTGCCGTTCCTGCTCCTCTTTGCAGCAGCATATGCTCACTCCACACTCCTGGGCAGCTCACTTCATCCCGCAGGGATTCTCTCTCTCTCTCTCTCCTCCCCTTTACAATTTAGCAGCCAGCTGGGCTGATGTGACAAGTCCAAAGGGACAATTCCATTTGATTTCCAGGCTGCATCTCCGGCAGCGCTTACAGAGCAGGGAATTCAGCTCCTCTCCCGCGTGTGGAGCGGCACCAGCTCGCCCCGGTTCTCTCCCCACACACGCCAGCACCACTGAGAGCAGCGGGAGGATTTAATCACGGCTCTCCCTCCCGGATATCTGCAGAGATTAGGAGAGCAGAATATTCCAGCACAATAAACACCCGGCTCGCTATCAGTGAAGTGCCAAAGGGTCCTTCAAGTGAGTGTGCTTTCAGCTCCCATCTAGAGCGATTCGGTGTCTCCTCTTATCACACCAGAGCTCGCCACCAGTCCTACGGGAATTTCTCCAAGCTGTGGTTTGTAAAACACTGCCCCGAGTTACGGGATTCGATCCCACGGGCATATAAATCCCTGCCGGGCGCATCAGGGCTCGCACACGCCGGGGGGAGGCGAAGGGCAGCACCAATTAGCCAAGCGCATCATTTCAAACCACATCACGCAGCACAACCCGCACAGCTGCGCAGGGGGCAGCTCGGCCGACTCCCGGGAATCCGCCGGGAGCGAAAGGAGCGGGGGGCAGGACACCATGAAACCCCGGGGCGACGGGGCAGGGCTGGGTCTGACCCGCTCCCGCAGCCGGAGCGCACCTCAGGGAACTTGGCTTCGCAGCTGGAGCTGGGAAAAGTCCAGATGCAACCGCGCTGGGCGCAACAGGGAAAACGGGACAGAAGTAGCTGGGGTGGTGCAACGTAATTTTAAAAATTTTAAATGAAAAACTAAAAGGGCAGCCAGCCACTCACACCCACCGCTGACGGCCAGGGACAGTCACCCTTAGAGCAGTCACCCTGAAAACACCGAGCATCAGCTTCGGTCCGGGGGACAAACAAGCGTTCAGGCACACAGCTCCGTGGGCAGAGCTTCCCACGGGGGTGCGAGATGCTCCCGGGGCCGTGTGTG
>VWZF01004484.1:0-44029 GCA_013396755.1 Sclerurus mexicanus | reverse complement strand
CCCCCCCCTCCCACCGCGCTCCCTCCTTCCTCCCCCAGCAGGAGTTTGTTTTTCTGCTTTTCAGCATCCCCGGGGGAAAACATGATATCACGGAGCCAGGCAAAGCCTCGGGAAACACAGGCGAGCCCTGTGTGGCCGCTGGGTTCTGAGCAGAGGGGGTGATCGCTTTTTGGGGCCCGGGGGGCTTTTCGGTGTCCGTGGCGAAGCTGCTCCACGCTCCTCCGCTCCCGTGGAATGGGTGGGAACAGGGAGAAACGCATCCCCCGAGGCATCGCCCCCTGCCCCCGGCCCTCGCTGCCCTTTGCCCACCTCACGCCGAGCCTGGAGAGCCCTTTTTGGGGTCAGATGCTCCTTTTGCCCTGCATCGAACACCAAAAAAAAGCTCCTTTTCCCCAACACCTTGCGAGACGGGAATAATTTGGGATCTATGTTGGCATCCCCTCGGCTTTGCTTAGCTCGGCTCTCTGGAAGCAGCTGCCTTTACCTTCATTTTGATTTCAAACAGCAGCAAGCAACATTCCTCTAATTGTGTCCAATTAAGCTGTAAGTGCCGGTAACCGCTCTGAGTCCCCTCTGATATTTTTTTTTCCCTCTGAATTAATTTTCCGTGTGCTTTTCGAGCCGTATATTTTTACCCAATAGATGGAGTCGTTACAGCCTGCTTATCTCCAGCCTCTCTCGCACAGTCGCTATTTTATTGTGGCGAAGCCGCAAACGTGCGGCAAAGCCCGACTCGGTGCCGAGCCGTCCCCAAAATCCCACTCCTGGCTCCGGCACGGCGGGGAAAACCGGGATTGAGCGGCCTGAGCTTGGAAGGCTGGACACGGTGGCAGCAGCGATTTGCACAAACCCCCCGACGTGGGCTCAGCTTTATGCCCTTAAATGACTTGGGGGCTTTGCGGTGCTCGTGTCCTCACCGGGCGGGAGTTTTCCCCGTTTTTCAGCACCGCTAATAAATATCAAATCCTTTCCAAGCCCCGACCTTTTGTAAACCGAGCGGGGAAAGGGCAGAAGTTACAATATCCATTACAACGGGACCCCATTGAGTCTCTCCGCCTGCTTTTCGAGCGGATCTCAGCTGGTTTTTATTTATTTATTTATTTTTTCCCCTGCCGCCTGTTGAAACCAGTGGGAGTTTTTTCCCCTTGGCTCGCTCTCAGGATAATAAGCATCCAAAGCTCTTCGCCACGAGGCGGGCTGAGACTGTTCGACCCGTGATATATTGCCATAAAGCCGGGGAAGAGAAGGTGCCTGGCCATAAACACCGGCAAATATTCCCTCCCCCGCAAGCTCGTTACCTTGCGGCACAGCCGGGCCCGGGCGGTGCCAGGTTCTCTGGCAGTGCCCAGCCTATGGATTGTGCCTGGCTGGAGAAACAAACTCGGCCCTGGACTGTGTCCACTGGCTCATTTTCCTCTTCTCTAAACGGGTTTTCACTCGGGGTTTTTTTGGGGGTAGGAGCAGCCTGGCAGAGGGGAGGGTTGTAAAGGAAAGAATAGCAGGTTTGGATGGAAAGCTGCTTTGTTTTCCGCTTAAACGCTCCCAGCTCCAAATTATCTGCTCCAAAACCTCCCTGGCTGATTTATTATAGGGAAACAACTTTTCTTAATTAAAGAAAAAACAGCTGATGGTAAATAAGAGCGGGATGGCCAAGACCATCTTCACCCTGAGCTTAAATCCAAAAGCTTCAAGCGTGAAAACATTACAAAGACAAACCGGACCAAACCTGACCGTAAAATTCCAAGCTGTGGGACATCTTTCCCTGCCCAGCCACCCACCCTTTGGAAATTGTCCCCATTTTTCAAGTCATTTGAGAAAGTATCTCATTACCTGTGCACCCTGTGCTGCAGCAGAGTGCTGGATAATTCATTCTGCAGCCCGAGCAGCCGAAAAGCTTATTGGGCTTAATGCTTGGAAGAAATAATAGAGCTGCTATCAATAAATATTGCTAATTAATCAACAAGTCACTTCTGAAATTATCCCTTGGGCTGTGTGAGTTTGCTCCTGCTGTTGGAGAACGGACCGTGGATGGAAATCAAACTATACTTGAGAAATTCAGTGAATTATTTTGGGTGAATTCTGCCGTTTTCCACTCCAAAACAAAACCTGTGTGCCCCTGAAAGGGGAAGTGAAGACAAACATTGGGAAGCTTTCCTCACCGAAAGCGTTGCCTTCTTTTGAAACTTCATTTTCACTTCAAACTTCAACTCAGGTTAAGACAAAAAGGATTAAATAAAATCTTTTCTCCCCCGGAAAGAAAATCCCAACTCTTTGCTCTGCTGGAGCCTTTTGTTGTTATTGTTTCATTCACCCTCTAAGGGAGCCAAAGGAGTGAGAGCTGAACCGCAAAGCCTTCTCCCACCAGACTCCCAGTGTGAGTGGAGCTGGAAACCCCTCGCCCCCAATTCCAGAGAGCCCTGCAGGCCCCTGGAATGCTGAGTCCATGCTGAGCTCCAGGAATGGGAATTTGGCAGGAGAATATCCCAGGTTTCAGGGCTTGGCTGGCTGGGCAGCAGCTTCTCTCCGTGGGAGTGAGNTCCCAGCTCCGTTACCTTCCCTGGACACGCTCCATAACCAGAGGCCATTAGAGCATCCCAGGGGATTGATGAGATGATTCCATTGCTCAGTTCTCCAGAGCAATCCCTGCTGGGTGAGCGGGCAGCAGATTCATCCCTGGCTTGGTGCCATGAGGAGTTAGAGGTCTGTAATATCACTGGGATTGTACCCAGGACGTGGATCAGTTGTGCAAAATGAGATATCATCTGATTTTTTGAGGTTTTGGGGGGCTAAAAACAGGAGGTGGAATTACAGGGATGGGATCAAAGAGTGCAGGATGAGGCTTGGAGCAACCTGGAAGGTGTTCCTGCCCATGGCAGGGGGTGGCACTGGATGGGCTTTAGGGTCCCTTCCCACCCAAACCGTTCCAGGATTCTGGGATCAGATCTCTGCCTTCCAGTGTTGATCTTTTTGTGCTTTCAAAGCCCCTGAAAAAAAAAAAGGCATTGAATTTTAGCTCTCAGGAGCTCAAGCCAAGGAGAACAGGGGGCAGACACTGAAAGGCCACTTGTCCTCAAACAGAAGGTTCAAGTCACCAGAGGTCAGGAAAGGGAGCCCTTTTCCCTGCACAGAATCATCTGCAAACCCCAATCCTTCCGGAATAATTCTCTGCTTTGCCCAACAAATGGTGCTCGAAGCCCCCACGGAACGAGAAGCCATAAAACACTTGGAAACAGGGGTTTCCAGGGAAGCCACCGCTCAGCCCTAATTCCGTCCCTGCTGCCCCCAGTCCCAGATATGTGACACCCACCCCAGTGTGACCCCAGAGCAGCACAGGCTGCTGCCGCCCCCAACCATCGCCCTCATTCCAAAGGGGGCTGTATCCTTTGGGTTTGCTCTATCGTCTGTGAAAGGAAATTACCGACCTCCCGGCTGTGAAATTCCCCAAATTAATCGAGGAGAACCCTCCCAGCTACAGCCCCACACTACAGCTCTTAAAGGGTTTTTTTGGGGAGGCCTGCAGTGTTTTGGGGCTGTGTTTTTAACGGAGGGAGGTGAAATAATCGGTCCGGAACAAAATGCTGAAGGCACGTAAATAACGTGTGTGTATTTCCCACCAGCAGCAGAGGAGTGAAAACCTCTGCGTTTTACAACTCTGCCTTCAGCTCCGAAGAGAGGGAAACTTTGGGTATCTCGTTTGCTGGGCCTCGTGTGTGTGTAAGGGAGAAAACCTGAGAGAGATCAAACCAAAGCCCAAGGGAGGAAAGGTGTCGCTGCTCTTCTGGGGGACTCCCAGCGTGGGGAAAGTAAATAAAAGTGGGATTTTCCAGGGTTACGCAGGAGGATGCTGAGGATTAATTAGGAAGGTTTTAGGAGGTGTCACGTCTGCCTTTACAGCACACGTGGGAGCCCCTCACCCCCCATCCGAAGGGATTTAATCCTCCCTCATCCCAGTTTTTGGAGGGGACTTGGAGACCTCTGGCAGATCCAGGGGCCTGACAAATATCTGGGATTAGATTTTCAAAGGTCCTGTGCAATGCCACACATGACAGGGCTGTTCTGGGTCCCCTAATTAGCAGAGTCTTGTTTAATTGGCATTTCCTGCCAGAATCATTATTCCCTGCCTTTCCTTACAGGAACAAAATGGTAATACATATATATATATATATATATATATATATATATTTCTTCTGCAGGTAGAGAAGAGGAAGGATTTAAATCTATTTTAAACTGCTCACTTGGCATCCTCACAATTATCTCCTTTCTTTTTTTTTCTCTTTTTCCTGTTATCCATTTCACTGCTGAAGAAAAGAGGAGAGGAAATGAAACAAATGAAAATACATCTGGATTGGGCAAGAACTAATTTTAACACGGATCCTTTTGAGCAAATCAGAAAGCAAAGTTCTCACGACCTCTTCATGTCAGTACGTTCCTTTGCCGTCTCCCAGCATGGGGCATCTCGCTGATACTCCGGACACGGAATGTGGGGACAACCTGCCTCCTGCTCCAATGCTCCTCAGGGATTTTGGTGGTCCTGGGGCCACCATCCTCCTGTCAGGATTGACCAAGGGCGTCCCCTCCATCACTGAGTGGCCCCAAAGCTTGGCCAGATGCAAAGTTTTAGCTCAGCCGTGGTGAAATATTGCTCAGTGCTGGGAAAGGGGGGCTCAGACAAATCCCTGCTGCTCTGCCGGGGGGGTTATGGGAAATTCATGGAATGGTTTGGGTGGGAAGGGACCTAAAAGCCCACACAGTGCCACCCCCTGCCATGGGCAGGGACACCTTCCACCATCACAGGTTGCTCCAAGCCCCGTCCAACCTGGCCTTGGACACTTCCAGGGATGGGGCAGCCACAGCTTCTCTGGGCACCCTGTGCCAGGGCTGCCCACCAACACCTTCATATGGGATTTGACATCACCTACACCTTCATATGGGATTGGACATCACCTACACCTTCATGTGGGATTGGACATCACCTACACTTTCATGTGGGATTGGACATCACCTACACCTTCATGTGGGATTGGACATCACCTACACCTTCATGTGGGATTGGACATCACCTACACCTTCATATGGGATTGGACATCACCTACACCTTCACGTGGGATCGGGCACCACCTCCACATTCCTATCTGGTGCTGGGATGCACCAGTGGGAGGCGTGGGAAGGAGTTCCCAGCTTCCCTGGCTTGGGGATGATAATTCTGGATACCATGTGGGCATAAACTTGGGGTGTGAAAGTGAGTCTGGAGGATCTTCTGCACCTCCCCTGAGCCCAAATCTCTGATTCCCCAGAGCGATAGCACCTGGAAAAGAGGAGTCTGGAGCTTCCCAGTGGACATGAACGTGGCACCATCCCTTGGGGTGACAGCAGGACACCTTGGAGGAGTCCTGGTGGATATTTCACGTCATCTCTGCTGTCTGGAGAAACGATCCCCCTGCTGCCTTAAATCCACCCTTCGTGCCTCTGCTGAACCCTCTTCCCTCGGGTGGAATTTACAGGACCTGACAAACACAGGCAAAGCTGCTCCGTGTTTGGACGCCGGAGGAGAGTGGAAATTATATCTCTCCCAGGGAGTTTTGCTTCTAAATCAAGTTAAGGGAGCAATTTCTTAAGTTAATATTTATTCTTTGTCTTTCCGAGCTATTCGAAGGCTCTTCTGAAAGCCGGGTGGGAAATGGCCCTTTCTCCTCTTCAGCCTGTCGCTGTTTCAAATACAAGAGGCTGCCACATCCCTGCTCTTCGCAGCAGCAGGAGGGAGGCAGGAAAATGTGGATTCAGACCCTGGAATGTGAGCATGGCTCGGCTGGGATGAAAGGGGAAGGTCACCTCACCATCAGACTCAGCCCACAGCACCAGGGCCGTGTTTGGAGGCTGCTTTATTTCCTGCGTGTGCTGGAAAGCGAATATTTAACTCACTGGGCCGGTTTGGGGTCTCCCCACAGAGGTTTTGGCTGGAGTTTTAAGGATTAAACAGCCTTGGAGTGGTGCCAGAGCCAGGATCAGCTCCCAAAGCGTCACTGACACCTCCCCATTCCCAAATTTCTCTGTTCCCAGGCTTGATTTATGGCACAAAGAATTGCAGCATAACTCGCTGCTGCAAAAATTCTAATTCAGGGTGGGGGTGATTTTTTCCCTTTTTTTTTTTGTGAGCGAATTGCTCTGTGTGGGGAATCATGGAATGGTTTGGGTGGGAAGGGACCTTAAAGCTCATTCAGTTCCACCCCGTGCCACGGGCAGGGACACCTTCCTCGGTTGCTCCAAGTCCCATCCAAACCAGCCTTGGACACTTGCAGGGATGGAGAGCGGGTTTCAGAGGTGACAGCGCGAAGGGTCACCTGGAGATGGATGTCTGAGTCCAGGAGAGGGGCACATGCACGTTTGGGAAGATCCACGTCTCACCTTCAGCCTCGTGCCTGCTCCCGCTCCGCGTGCTCCAGCCGAGCGCAGGGGTCACATTGGAGGGAATCAATAAATGCAATTATTATAAAAACCGCTGGAGCACCTGAGGGATGTGGCTGGAAGCATAAAGAGGGCCGGGCTGTGACAAACAGCTTTGACCTGACTCCGCTCCCGGCGTGTTCCCGAGGCTCCTGGAGACTCCAGGGCTTCGCAGACGTCGGGGCGGTTTGCAGTGATATTTCCCGAGGGAAACAGCCCCTCTCTGCACGAGGCAAAAAAAACTCCCCCTCTCCATCAAAACCACTTTGAATTCCTGTCAAAAAACTATTTCAAAGGATCAAATTTGACAGCCCCAAAGCTGCTTCAGTTCCTTTCAGAGTCAGTGGGAATATTGCCAGGTATTTCAGCACGGGCTCATCTCGGCAGTTCCCATCCCTGGAAATCCCAGGTCACCGGTGACACCCGAGGCAGCTGCAGGAGACTTTGGGGAGGGGGTGTTTACCTCTTTTATGTGGTTTGAGCAGGATTAGAGGCCACTGGCTAAAGGTTTGTCCCCACCAATATTCCTGTTGTCCTTGGCACAGGGAATGAGTATCCCTGGGCAGGACTGGCTGGCGGGGCAGGTCCGTGCTACCTGCTGAGCTGCCGAGCAGAAAGGATCCGTCTCCCGTTCCTTTGGCACGCTGACGGGTGACAGCAGTTGTGTGGGAAGATTAATGGAGGAAAGGTTTGATAAAATAGAAGCACCATCCTTAAGTTTTTCAGATGCTTTTTTGCAGTTATGTAATTCTAAATGACATTGATTTAAAAGGGAAGGGAAGAAAAAAACCCACCACCCAACGCCGGGAAACTTGGAGTGTTTAGGGCTGGATTCTGCTCCCGCTCGGCAGAGAAAGTTTGGGCCCCTCCTCTGAACATCAGCGGAGTTCTTGCATGTTTTTCTGGGAATGAGAAATAGTAGGATTTGGCCCTTAATAACCTCAAAATGCCACTGGTGCTGTGCAGGGAGGAGAAAAGGGCCGAGTGATCCCACCCAGGGAAGTGTCTGGGTTTGGATCTGGCCAATATTCCCTGTTCGTGCTGTTACTTTGCTCATGGACGTCGACGTGGATTGGGATCCACGAGGGGTTTGCACCCCGTGTGGGCTTGATCTCAGAGGCCTTTTCCAGCCTAAATGATTCCATGGCCTCTTGCAAAGCCACCCCTGCAGCTCCTGAGCAGTTTTGGGGAACGCCTGGCTCCCACTCCCGCCACGGATCTGGCCTCAGGGTGTGCTTGGAAGGGCAAGTTGATGGCCAAGGTGAAAGCCAAGAAAGACCTCTAAGTGGGCGTGGTGGGATTCAGCCCCAGACTGTACCCGACGATCTTGGAGGTCTTTTCCAACCTTCATGGCACACGAAGGAGCAGCAAGTGCTGCAGGAGACCCACATTCCTGGTTCATCCCATCCTGGGTGTTCTCGAAGCTGGGGTGGCAGCTGGGGGAAAAGTCCAGAGCTCCCCCCGAACCTCGTGGGGCTCAACAGGGCTCTGTTGGGTGTGAGTTGTCCTGGAGCACAGGGAAAGGGCTCTGGGAAGGGATGGGAAGACGGACACCCTGCTCTGTGCCTCACCTTCCCTGCCCAGCTCTCCTGTGGGCACCAGCAGGTCTCCTGGCACAGGATGGCACGTGAAGGACCTGACTCAGGTCAGTCCAAGCTGTGCCCTCGCCCATCCCAGCCAGTCAGGTTACTTTTCCATAGAATCATGGAATGGTTTGGGTTGGAAGAGACTTTAAGGATCATCCAGTGCCACCCCGTGCCATGAGCAGGGACACCTTCCACTAGCCCAGGGTGCTCCAACCTGGCCTTGGACACTTCCAGGGATCCAGGGGCAGCCACAGCTCCTCTGGGCACCCTGTGCCAGGGCCTGCCCACCCTGCCAGCCAAGAATTCCTTCCCAATGTCCAACACAAATGTACATTTTTTCATTCCTGCTTCCCTGTCGGCTCCAGCGTTTGGCTCATCTGATGGCTGCCAACCACGTTTTTTCCCTTTCTGTTATTAAAAATACCTGCTTTCTTCCCAATATGATCCCATGGGAAGGCAAAAAGAAGGGAGCTGAGATGGAAAAAGCCCTGAAGAAATGGAACTGCAGCAGAAAGAAGGTTCCTCCAGGAGGGACACAGGGACTGATGTTGTCAGAACCGGTTTCCCTGAAGAGACATTCCCTGAAGAAACATCCCCGGAGACTTTGGCAATGTTTGAATTGATTCTCTTACCCCTCCAATGGAACTGGGTTTGCTCCAGTAATAAAAGGCACAAAGGTGAAAAGTCCTGACCTGCTTTTTTCCCCCTTCTATTATTTTCCCATGAACGTTGTGTAAGTTTATATTCCTAATTCCTCCCTCCCACTGTCTCCTCCTTTTCCCGTGGCTGGATGGGGCTGCAGTGCTCCCTGAGCAGTGCTTAATGGGCTGGAAGATTCCCTGGGATGGCAGGACAGTGTTTTCCCCTTCTCAGGGCTATTTTACCTCTGAGTGGGTATTTTAAAATAATACACCTGAAGGTGTAAAACCTCCAGGGAGAGCTGGGAAAGCTTGATTGGAAACGCACCTCCCAAAAAGCACTTCCTGCTCTCTGCACTCCCCTTTTTGGGCTCTTCCCTCCTCCTTCTCCTTTATATCTGCAAGAATTCGAGTTTTTTAACAACTTCTCAGTGGTTTTTTTCAGTTTTCTCATTAATCCTGTAAACAAGATGCTTCAAGGAAGGATTTACTCTCGTGCCAATGTACCAGGCTCTAAAATCCGGGGAATGGACACATCCCATTCTTTCCTTGCCTTGCCACAATCAATTCCTTGGAGCCATGAAAAGTGACGGCAGTCAAGAGCCTTCAGATAAGGGGGAAATCAGCAGCTGGGAATCTGCCAGTTGGTGTCTCACACTCCACAACCCCTCCTCAAACCTTCCACGAGGCAGAGGAACAGCAGGACTCTTTATTTTCCTTATGGCCGCTCCTAAATATCGGTGCAGCATCCTCCAACATTCCCCATTTAGCCCTTGGAAAAAGTGACACCGGAGGTTCATCACGTCTCCGAGATGGATGGGAAGGGGCTCGGATGAGACATTTCCACACGGACACTAAAAATCCTTGGATGTCTTGCCCGTGGTGGGTGTTTTTCATGACAACAGAGTTTCTTTTCTCACGTTCACTGACATCACATTCTGCACTAAGTCCCCAGGGAACTGTTCTCAGAATAATTGCACAAGACAAATAATCAGTATTTCCAATTTATTTTCTTCTGCTTTTCCGGATGAAGTAATGTGGTGCTTCTTGGTGATAATTGGAAACACCTGCTGCTGACCTTAGAAATAGAAGGAAGAATTCAAAATATTGATCTTACAGCCAACTTAAGGCAAAACTGGCATCCTGAGCAGGGGAAGCTCAGCCTGGCACAGCTGGCATTGTTCTCTACAAGGTCTTGTGCAGAGGCCCAGCCTTTGGGCTGCAGAGCAGTGCTGGGTACAATGCATCCCTTGGGGACCTCAGAGGGACCTCCTGCAAGTCTGGGGGTTACAAATCATGGAATCACTGGTGGGAAGGGACCTTAAAGCCCACCCAGTACCATCCCTGCCATGGGCAGGGATACCTTCCACCAGCCCAGGGTGCTCCAAGCCCCATCCATGCCTTGGACACTTCCAGGGCTGGGGCAGCCACAGCTTCTCTGCCCAACCTGTGCCAGGGCCAGCCCACCCTCCCAGGGAAGGATTTCTTTCCGGTATCTAACCTGAATCTCCCCAGTTTTAGTCTAAACCCACTCCCTTTTGTCCTGTCATTATTCTGCCCGTGTAAAGGTCACCTTTCCTGGTTTTTACAAACCCCTTTAAGTCCTGGAAGGGCTGCAGGGAGGTCCAGCCAATCCTGCTCAGTTAATCCCCACTTTGCTTCTCCAGGGCACTTTACTGGGATGTTGTTTTATCACTCCTTGCTGCTCAGCAGGAGGTTGGCTTAGATACCAGCATTCCCAGTGCTTGGATCAGGGGAGGCATCCTCTCTGGCCAGTACAAACCAGTATCCTGAGAGCCCCCAGAGTCTGGGGTGCACCCAGAAATGACAAATAAAATGGGCAGGGAGGGTTCAAGAGAAGCGGAACAGTGTCCTGGGAGTGCTAAATCAGCTGAGGGCTATTCGAGCAAAGATGGACCTTCGGCTCAGGCAGAGTGATGGGGTGAGCAGAGGATTTGGGGGGAACACCACGATGTGCTGACCTCATTCCTCCCTCCAGGGATGTGTTTTTATCAGAGTGAGCTATTGGAGAAGCCAGAGGCTCAGTCTGATTTAATACAGCTCCTCTCACAGTCACTCCTACCGAGCTCCACTTGGCAAAGTGGGCCATGCCTGAATCCAGCACCTTCCCATTAGGCTGCTGGGAAGCAAATGGATTTCAGCTCCATGACAACTCGGTGACACCCAGACACAGCAGCGTTTCTCTGCTCCGCACCTGCACGTGCAGGGACCTCCCTGCACCTGGAAAAATGAGCCCCAGGGCGTTGCCAGAGCTGCTGTTTCATATTCCAGAGGAGCTGCCAAGGCTCAGTCCCGCCTTGGGAAGGAGCAGAGGGCAGGCACAGGTCCCAGTGGGAACAGCTCTCCTGCATTTTCCACAGGCTGGGAAGGGCTTCATGGACACAGGCATGAATGGAGAGCTCAGGAATAACTCAGCATCAATCCCTCTGCTAAGCGTTACAAAGATTTGTGTGCTTTCCAATTGATATCCTATAAAGACACATAATAAGGATTTTATTTTTTTTTAAATGCCAAGAACCAGCTGCTTGTTATCTGCTTATCCCTCATCCAGTTCCTGGAGCCCTCCAGAGCCCAGGAAAGCTTTCTGCTCCATGGGATTGACTGGAGAGAGGAGCTGGGGGTGTGCTGTGCACCTGCTCACCTGAGCACCAGCTGCTCTCACTCAAACTCCCCAGCGTGCCCAGTGCCAGGGCAGGCAGGATCACACCCAGGGAGTGTGTCCTGGGGCTCTGGGGGGTTTGGCAGCCCCTCAGCCCTCAGGTTGGTGACACTTGGCTGTTCTGTTCTGCCTGCTCTGCTGGGGCTGGGTCTCCTCACCTGCTCCCTGCAGGCTTTAGAGGTGACACGCATCCGGGGCTCTGTATGACCCAGGATTGCCTCATCTCCTGTAGGTTCCATAGATCACAGAACGCCCTGAGCTGGAAGGGACCCCCAAGGACCATCCAGCCCAACCCCTGGCCCTGCACAGACACCCCAACAATCCCACCCTGTCCCTCAGAGCGTTGTCCAAACCCTCCTGGAGCTCTGGCAGCCTTGGGGCCGTGCCCACTGCCCTGGGGAGCCTGGGCAGTGCCCACCACCCTCTGGGGGAAGAGCCTTTCCCTGAGATCCCACCTGACCCTGCCCTGGCACAGCCCCAGCCCTTCCCTTGGATGTGGACTGATTCCCTTCTTGCTGGTGCAAACCTGAGGCACCCACACGATGTTGGGGGTGTAACTCAGAGGAGCACATGGCCGGGAGTTCCTACAGCGAGTAACAGCCCCTGCATCCTGAAAGGGCTGGATCAGAGACCAGGATAACTCTGGGCTTCCCTATCCAGCTCTGCCGACTGTTCCATGCTGATGCAGAGGAAGGGCTGTGCACACACGCCGTGCTCGCCTGTGGAATTATAATCTCCTGGTTGTCTTGCAAACACCAGTTGCCTTAAGGGTGACAGTCTGAGCAAATCCCCCCGTTTGTTGGGAAGACAACAGGGGCCTCATTACGGATTTATCCATTGCTAAAGCCTGTTAGACACGGGCTCCACTGGTGGGAGAAAGGTTGGCCCGTGAACGTTCGGCTTTAAGCTTTTCCTGGGGATCCACCTTTCAACAATGAGATGGGATTGTTGGAAAATGACTGCCGTACTGTGCTGGAGGGCTGGGGAGTCCCTGGAATGTTGGAAGCTGCCTTGGCTGCTCTGGCAGATGTAAAATCCTCAGTGAAGGCAGCTGGGCTGAGCCAGGCAGGGATTTTTCCACCTGCAGTGGCTCCAACCTGGGGCTGCTCTCCCAGAGAACCGAAGGGGTGACCCCAGTGATCTGTGGGGCTTAAAGAATTCAAAATGAGCTCTCCGTGGCTGCACAGGGCTGGGGCTTTGCCAGATCCCTCCTTCGGAGGACTGGGAAGGATGACACCCAAATGTGATTCCAAACCCAGGAATTCCATCCCCTCAATATGCTGCTTGACAGGGAGGTCTGGCCTCACTGAGGGTGGAGAAAGCAGGCAGGGCTGGGTGGGAAATCACTCCCCGTGCTGGGAATGCAGCACCTGTTTTAGAAACACTTCTAGTCAGGGATGAGTGTGTTTGGGTTCACCTGTGGAAGGAAACCTTGCTTTTGTGAAGCCTGGATTTGGGAGACCTGGGAGGGATCCTATCTGTGTGCCAAGACACCCTGGGATGCAACTGCTGCTTCTCCAAACCACAACTGCTCCTCTTCCTGCCACAGGGGACCCTTTCCCAGGAGACCCACTGCAGTGTAATGGGCAGGTGGGGATAGGACAGCAGGGAATGACTTTCCACTGCCAGAGGGTTAAATGGGATATTGGGAAGGAATTCTTGGCTGGGGGGGTGGGCAGCCCTGGCACAGGGTGCCCAGAGAAGCTGTGGCTGCCCCATCCCTGGAAGTGTCCAAGGCCAGGTTGGACGGGGCTTGGAGCACCCTGGGCTGGTGGAAGGTGTCCCTGCCCATGGCAGGGGTGGCACTGGGTGGGCTTGAAGGTCCCTTCCATCCCAAACAATTCTGGGATTCCATGATTCTCTGAAAGCCTGGCCTGCCGCTACAGGGACTACTGTCAGCCCCGGGTGGGACAGGCTCTCCATTACTGATTTCTTGATTCCCCAAGAGAGCAGCTCTGATTCCACCTTGCCTTGCCCAAACATCCACACGCACCACTTGGGACAATCCCATTGCTTTTTCCCAGCTCGTGTGCTGAGGAGAACCACCAGCTCTGGGGAAGGAGGTGGTGCGTGGGGCTGGCTTTTGGGATCAGCCCTTTGGCAGGTTCCTGGCCCGAGGGCACCTCCCTGAGCCACTGCTGATGCTGGTGATGCCCTCGCTGTGACAGAGGGTGCCAGCAGTGCCAAGGCTTCCAGGAGCAGTTTGGTGCTTCGCCCCAGGAGGTTGGAGCTGGAAATGGGATGGCTGGAAATCAAAGATCCCCTTTCCTTTCAGGTTCTTTATCATTTCCTTGTTTGCCTGATGTTTTCCCCGTGTTTGGATAGAGCCCCTCAGTACTTGAAGAAGGTGTGACACCTGATCATAAATAACCATTATCTCCGCAAGTACTTTCTAGTTTAAACATCTTAAGTAAATAGATGTAATCCTCCCCAAACGCTGGCTTGTATTGAACTGTGTGGCATTTGCATGCGAGCTGCTTTCAGAGAGAAACCCCTGCTGAGAGACACGAGTGGCATGGGCTGGCTGAGGATTTCCCAACCTACAAAGGGAAGAGGGACTGCTCAGTCACTGGGAAACGGAACGGGGAGATCAAAGAAAGACCCGAATGTTTCATCTGGTTTGCGAGTGAGTCACTGCACACCGTGCCCTGAGTTTGGAGCTCGGATGGAACACTCAGAGGGGCATCACATCTAACCTGGTGGTGCTGTCACGGAACTGGGAGCTGGTTTGGGCTGGGGGGTTGAATTGGGAGAGGGATGTGGAGAAATAGTGGGATCCCCTCCCTGCCTGGGAGCAGACAGAGCTCCCTGGAAAAGGGGGATGAGCCATGGAGGGGAAAATGAGGAGTTAATTTGAGGAGTCCAGCTGGGAGCTGGTTGTGGTGTTAACCATCAGCTCCAGTTACCCAGACTGGAACCCCAGTAGTGCCCTGGTGTCAGACACGGGAGCTTTTGGAGGGTTTGGTTTCCTGAGTCACTTCCATGGGCAGCAGCATTTCCCTCCTCTTGGGAGGAGCACTTTTAATTTCCTTCCTTATCACAGAATGGTTTGGGTGGGAAGGGACCTTAAAGCCCACCCAGTGCCACCCCCTGCCATGGGCAGGGACACCTCCCACCAGCCCAGGTTGCTCCAAGCCCCATCCAACCTGGCCCTGGACACTTCCAGGGATCCAGGGGCAGCCACAGTTTTACTGTGCCAGTTTTACCACCCTTGCTGTAAAAAGCTTCTTCCTTACATCTGATCTAAATGTCTCTTCTTTCAGTTTAAAACCATCCTCCCTTGTCCTTTGGCAAGGGGTCCTGCCTGTCACGAGCCAGTCTATGTGCCATCACTGGCACCAGCCCTGGCATTCGCCCACATTTGGTTTGTCCCTGCACAGACACCCCAACAATCCCACCCTGTCCCACTGTCCAAACCCTCCTGGAGTTCTGGCAGCCTTGGGGCCGTGCCCACTGCCCTGGGGAGCCTGGGCAGTGCCCACCACCCTCTGGGGGAAGAGCCTTTCCCTGAGATCCCACCTGACCCTGCCCTGGCACAGCCCCAGCCCTTCCCTGGGCCCTGGGTTTGTAGATCAGCGTCTGTTAGCACTTGGAAAAGGACATTTAGCAAGGACAGAGTATCCCGAGGACTTGGGAAAGTATTCTCTGGCAAGAAAAGCATCGGTGGCAATAAACACAAAGTGCTGCCCTGTCATGGTGTGCCCAGGGGTGGCCTTTGCCCCACGTGCCAAAACCCAGTTTGGCTCAAAAGTGAGGGATGGGGTGGCTCAAAAAGAGGAATTTCTCTACAAACCAACGTTTTATGAGCATAACCAAGAGCTCAGAGAAACATCCCTTTATTTCAGCCGCTGCCAGTGCAGGATGGGATGGACCCCAGAGCAAAGCAGAGGAGATGGCACCAGCAAGGGCCACGTGGGCACGACAAAAGTGTGGGTGGCCTGAAGAAAGGTGGTGACAAAGCAGTCCCTGCAGGAGAGCAGCTCCTTCTCTCAGCCACTTCGGGAGAGATTTGTTTAATTTAGTGCACAGTGGTCGGATTAAGTGTTTCTTGGCCTTATTAAAATAAGGATTTACTCCTTGTTCTATTATTCACGGGGCTGCACAATAAGCAGCAGCAGGTCAGAGCATAATTAACAAGGACTTATTTACAGAGATGAGAAACTCTTCCTAAATCCAAGGAAGCCGTGCTCTCCTGGAGCGGTGGGATAAGTGCAGGACACAACCCATGGGCGGCAAAGAGTAATGATGCCTTCACGGCAGGGGAGGAACTCACCGGCACGGCCAACACGGCAAGTGTCAGCATGATTCACGGAGTAATTATGGAATAACGCCGAGTAAACTATTAGGAGATCATAACAGTAAGTCAAGATTGACTCGTCTCCTTCTTGCTGTTCTCTCTGCTGCAGGAGGGAACCGGCACGGGCACCTTCCCCTCCCTGAGGGCTCCCAGCAGCACATTTGGGGCACTGGAGCCCAGGAATCACCCGGGCTGTGCCCGTGCCACAGGTGGGGGTGAGCTGGAGGCACCCGCGGGGGTGGCTGCGGAAGGGACAGCGCTGGCACACACCTGGGGGGCCGAGAAGGGCACACGAGGTTGTGGAAGGGACAGCGCTGGCACACACCTGGGGGGCCGAGAAGGGCACACGAGGTTGTGGGCAGGGAGGACGCTGTGACTTCGCTCACAGAGGCGCTTGTGGTGTGCCCAGGGTGGTGGGGTTTGATAAAAGAAATCTGAGCCCCCCCAAACCAGCTGATCTCAGCTCCCAGCAAACTCAACACTGTGGTTTGGTGCTGTTGGTGGGTTTGGTTGCAAGTTTGGTGTTTAAACATTTTTCTCTCCCAAACAGGCATTTCAATAAAATAATAATAATAATAGAAAAGCACTTTGAGACTGCAACTTCCCACTCTGAAAATGGGAAATGGGGCATTGAGATGCCTGTGAGTTCTGCTGCTGCCTTTCCTCTCCCTGCAGCAGCTGCCTTGGGGTGGGATTGCTGTCAGCTCCAGCCCTTCACTACGAGCCACTTTAGTGGGATAAATGACATTTTCAGTGAAAAAGCTGAATCCAAACATCCTCAGTTGGCAGGGCTCGGAACTGCCTTGCCAAATCCCACTTACTATGGAAAAATCCTGTGTTCCAGAGGCATTTCTGCAATGACCGGGCCTGCAGAGCCTGTTGCCTTTGAGGTTTGGGAGTCTCGTGGAGCTTCTAGGGAGGGTTCCTCCTGTCAGGAGTTGGGTTGAGGGGTAGAAGGGACTCTTGGGCCATGGCAGGGGGTGGGACCGGATGGTTCCCGTCCATCCCAAACCATTCTGGAATCCTGTGATTCCACGGAGCTGGACGGGTGCAGACACCCGTGTGTGTGCAGACACACGGACGTGACACATGTGTGCTTATGCAGGGGGTGACACCAGGCACTTCGGGGGCCCTCAGGGTCCAGCAGCTCATCCTGCCTGCCCAGCACCAGCAGAAGAACTCATGGATGGGATGTGGTGACACGTGTCTGGAGTGGGCTGCCAGAAGACGAATGAGCAAAATCTTCCCTTTTTCGGTAAATCAGGCCACACAAAACCTCTTGTTTGGGTCTGCTGAGCGAAAAGAGAGCAGGGGCTTTAAGGAGACATCCCCAGACTTGTCTCCAGCAGTGCAAGGGTGGTGACCAGGAGCAAGATTTGTTGGAGAATAGTCTTGGAGGTGCTTGGTGGGTGGCGTATGGACATCTCAGGTACCACACATCTTGGGGGACAACTCAGCTGGCAAAGGCTGGCACAGGGGGCTCGTCCCTGCTGGAGAGCCTGTCCTGGAACTCCATCCATCATTCCTGGTGCTTTACCAGGGCAGGGGAGCACATGCTGGGTGCCACCATGCTCAGTGCTGATCAGAAGGTGGCACAGCAGCCTGACACTCAGCTGTCCCACCTGCAGCTCTGCTGGGATAGGCATGATCAGCTCCTGCCACCTTCCATCCCATGGGCACCTGCAGGGCAGCATCCCCTGGCAGGCACTGCCCAGGCAGTAACCCTGCTCCCTGCAGGGACCCGTGGTGCTCCTGATGGATCCCAAATCCCTTTCCCAAATTGAAAGGCATCTTGTGCCTTTGGGCAACCTTGGCACAGGTTGCCCAGAGAAGCTGTGGCTGCCCCTGGATCCCTGGAAGTGTCCAAGGCCAGTTTGGACGGGGCTTGGAGCACCCTGGGCTGGTGGAAGGTGTCCCTGCCCATGGCAGGGGGTGGCACTGAATGGGCTTTAAGATTCCTTCCCATCCAAACAGCTCTTTGCCTCTGGGATTCTATGGACAGGGAAGCAGCTGGTGCAGCTGCTTGCAAAGATCCAGAAAGAATTCCCCAAGGATCTGGGAGAAACTTTGCAACCTTTGGTTAGCAAAGCCTGTGGGGTCTGTGGCTGAGACCACTCTGCACTAAACAGGGCTCCGAAACAGGAAAAAGTAGGCACAGCCCCTTCATCTCTTTCCTTCCTTCACGATATTTCCAGGAATACAAGCCCAGGTGAGTTTGCAGCTGGTGTTCACAGCCAAACTCTTTGGTGGCAAGACCAGTGAGCAATGATTTTTGTTCTCTGGGCTTCAACACTCATAACATTTCCATTTTTATGGCATTTGATTATGTATTAGACATTTAAGATGCATTTATAATATTAACCTCTGGAAGGAGGCCACTCCTCCAGCAGCTCTGTTTCCTAATTAAAATGCAACTCTCGCCATTGTCTGCACCTCGAGTGGTCTGAGCCGATGAACCAGAGCTCTGGAATGCTGGAACAAACTCTGGATGTCTGAAAACCCCACAGGGGGGAAAAGCCTCCCATCCTAACAAATGACCCGTGCTGTAACACCAGCCACTTGCTCATCTGTCAGGCTGTGGTTCTGCTCGGCTGCACCCAACGTCGGCGTTTGCCAATCTGCACCCGGTGGGACGCTTTGTCACCGTGTGACAGCGACAAGGGGAGAGGGTGGCACGGCCCTGTCCCCACCCTGTGCCCAGGGGGGCTGTGCTGCCCTTCCCTGGGGTCCCTCAGTGGGGATGGGGCCGTGCCAGGGGGATGAACCCCTTGGGTTGGGGGGCGCTGGGGGGACCTGGGAAGAAGAGGAAAGCACAGAGCAGGTTGTTCCCAACTGGAAAGCGCCACAGGAGGTGAAGGGGTTTGTTCAATAACCCTTGTGTGAGTCCAACCAGATCCAGAGCCTGGGGAAGCACCAGGGCATCCAATATCGGATTTGATGACCTTGGAGGCCTTTTCCAACCTTAATGATCCTGTTGTCCTTCGGGTTGATTTGGACCTTCACTCTTTGTCCAGTGTCTGCCTGCCAGTTCTGTGTTTGTGTTGCAGGAGCAGCTCGAGATCCCATGGATCCCATCAGAGCTGGGTGTGCCCACACCTGACCAGGGAAAGGTGGTGACAGCACAGGGACCTAAACAGGGGCTGCAGTTGTGACACGGCCACGAGAAACCCGTGGAAGAGGGAATATCCACCAGGGAAAATAACATCAAGCTGTGCCAAAATCAAGAGTTAACATCAGGTTGCTCTGAAGTGCCTTTGGCCTCCCTCCCCCTTTGACAATGGCTTGGAGTGCCAGGACAATAGGAATGGCTTTCCACTGCCAGAGGGCAGGGATAGATGGGATATTGGGAAGGAATTCCTCCCTGGGAGGGTGGGCAGGCCCTGGCACAAGGTGCCCAGAGAAGCTGTGGCTGCCCCTGGATCCCTGGAAGTGTCCAAGGAGAGGTTGGACGGGGCTTGGAGCACCCTGGGCTGGTGGAAGGTGTCCCTGCCCATGGCAGGGGGTGGCACTGGATGATCCTTAAGGTCTCTCCCAAGCCAAACCATTCCATGCTTCCATGGTTGTCTGATTCTCTCATCTCCCATCATCCATTATGTGGACAAAGAAGTCATCTCCTCACACAGAATTTCCTTCCATTTGTGAAACGATGACACAGCCAATGTCAGAACTGTCCAAACCCCTCAGGAGACAACAATTACTACTTTTTGTCACCTTTTTTTTTTCTCTAACAAGGTCTGAGAACCAACCCAGAGCAACCAGGCAGAGCCAAGGCAGTAAATCCACTCTTTTTATCCGAGCCGTGTCCATTCCCACCCGCTCCAGGCAGGAATCTTTGGGAGAGCCACGTGAAATCCTGACAACAAACACAACACCACGACTCACCCACGAGAGAGCCGGGCGGTGCCAGGGGCGAACGAAGGGGGTAAAGCCAACCTCTGCTCCTCAGACCCCGAGCGTTTCTCTTGGCAGCTCTGCCCAAGTCCCCTTTTGGTTGCCCGGCCCTGCTCCCTGCCCAGTGCCCTGCCCAGGGTGATGTTTGACAGCACCAAGAGAGCCCAGGTGAGAGGGACAAGCCCCTCGACTCCACCTGAGGGAGCTGCAGGGGGTTGGGGCCCTGCGGAGCTGTTGTCTCAAAGCACACGTGTTATTTCCCAGGCAGCACAGGATCCTAATGCATGTACACTATAATTACTTTTAGTTGCTGCCTTCTCCTTTATTGTAATTTGCTCGCTAATTATCGTTACAGAATTTTAACTCGGTTGTTCCCATTAATCTTAAATTAATTATAAGGTAGTCCATGCTAATTTAACACCAGGGTTGTTTTGCTTTTAATCACATGTTTTTAGGTTTGTTGCTGGTGTCCCAGAAACAGTCACAGAAGGTCTTTGGAGAGGGGATTTTTCTAAGGGCATGGAGGCACAGGACAAGGGGAATGGCTTCCCGCTGCCAGAGGGCAGGGACAGATGGGATATTGGGAAGGAATCCTTCCCTGGGAGGGTGGGCAGGCCCTGGCACAGGGTGCCCAGAGAAGCTGTGGGTGCCCCTGGATCCCTGGAAGTGTCCAAGGCCAGGTTGGACAGGGCTTGGAGACACCTGGGCTGGTGGAAGGTGTCCCTGCCCATGGCAGGGCATGGGATGAGATGAGCTTTAATGTCCCTTCCAACCCCAACCATCCTGTGATTCAAGATGATATTGGAACCATCATTCCATCATGACACTGATGATAGTGAAAACCCCCATCCTCTAATGGATCTGCATCCCAGGAGAAGCACCTCCAGTGAGAAGCATTCCTATTCCTGGTTAGCTGCTATTATGAATATTCCTGGACAAAGGATTTCTAGGAATGCCTGTTTTCCATAAAAGAGAAGGTTTAAAGCTTTATTATTGCGCTTACAACTCAGCTGGTAACGAGTTTTGGTGAGACTTCCCTTGGTGAGGATGGTGACTCGGTGGCACCAAGGTCTTAACCAAATTCACGTCAGTCAACAGTCTTTCTCTCCCCCCAAAAATATCCTTAGACCCTTCCCTGAGATCCCAGCAAGTGTCTCCGTGTGCCCCCAGTGCTCTTGTCCCCAGCTGGACACCAACAGATCAGCTTTGGGGTGGGACGTGGGTCAGCCCCTGCTCCAGGGCACACCAGGAAGCCACCGGGTGTTGCCCACGTGAAATTCCACGCTCCAGCTGGAATGTCTCCAGCTCTGGTGCTGAAGCATTTTGGCCTTTTCAAAGTGTCAAGTAAAAGACATGCTCCTGGAGGGAACCGGTTTCCCGAAGACCAAATGATGTTGCGACCACCACCAATTCATTGCCCCCAAAGGTTTTTTCTCCAAAGCTGTCTGTGAATTGGACAAAATGCAGTGTTTTCTCAGAGTCACAGCCCTGTTTTGCGTCGCCCCCAGATGTCTCAGAGCTTCTGGAGCAAAGCGTGGCATGAAATTTGCTGCAAGCAGCGCTGAAAATCCCGAAGGTCCCGAAAAACCCACATTTCTCTTTGCAACAGCTCCGTGCCGGGGGAACTTTGACACGTTCTGCTGTCCCTCAGGTCCTGGTTGGGGTTTATGGGGTTTACACACCTGGACTCTGCCCAGGCAGTTGCTGGGTGCTTTAAATGCCAACAAGTGTTGGGGCTGAGCCCCCCCATGTCCCACAAGGACAGAGAGAGCCACGGGGTGCCTGTGGCTTAAATAATACAGACTTCTCTACGGACCAAGCAGGAGCGTGAAAGGATTGAGGGGAGGACGAGGCTCTGGCAAGGGGATTAAAGGAGGTGTTTCCTAATGCCATTTTGAATTTTATTTTGGGTTTGTTTGGTTTTTCCCCCTCCTATTTTGGAAGAGCTGCTGCTCTCCCATAACCCTTGCCTGGGGTGAGTGCAGGATCAGGATACCGAGCCGAGTTTAGGAACTCCTCTTACCCAGGATCCATCCCAACCGCAGGCGGAGGATTTGTGTGCCACGGAAGAAAACCACTTTGTTTCGGGAAGGGAACGTCCCTGTCCCCAAAGGGTGGCTGAGCAGCCCAGAGCTCCCTGAGGAGCTGAGCGTGGCCACTCGAGTGCAGCACATCAAGGACTCGGAGTATTTCCCTCCTTAAATCTCGTCCTGCTCCAGTGAAAGGTTTTATTACGAAGACACGTCAGTAACAAATCCAGAGGGCAGTTGTGCTGCCTCCCGAGTTTTTCTGAGGGATACAAATAAATCAGAGGTAACACCACATACATCATCCACAATGGTTTCCTGGGGCCCTCTCTGTGCCTCTGTACCTTGGAGGACTTGCTGGTGCCAATCGTTTCTCAGCATCCACTCCTGAAGGTACAGTGGGATGGCAGAGAGTTGGACGCAAAGCTCAGCTTTTAAAAATCCCCATATTTAAAAATCCATTAAAACCCCTCATATTTAAACATCCCCTGGCTTGTTCTGAGTAAATGGTTAAAGGGAAAGGATCCTCAGTGTTTTCCTACCAAGCACTGCATTGGAAAGAAATCACGGAATAATAAAGGTTGGAAAAGACCTTCATGAGCATGAAGTCCAACCTTCAACTAAATCCCACCAAACTACACCTCCAAGTGCCACATCTTCTTGGTTTTTACAACTCCCAGGGCAATGCTGGGGCTGGAGGGTTCATAAACCCCACGAACAACCCATAAAATCCCTTTGCTTTCCCCGACTGCACAGAAGGCAAATCAAGCCCCCTGTTCATGCTGCAGCAAAAACAGAGCCTGAAGGATATTCCTGCTGCTTCCCACTGCCCAAAGCATCCCTCAGGAAGCTCCCGATTATCCTCCTGTCCCCCAGCCTGCACTGGATGCAATCCTTGGTGAGACATTCTGCCAGAGCAGCGTGGTTTGGATGCTGAGAAGGAAATGAAGGGTAAATAAAGGCCAGATTTGCTTTTTGAACTGTGCTGGAGGGGAAGGAAAAGGCTGAGTGGGCAGGGGAGGGCTGGGCTGCTGTTTGACACGTGCTCCTCACTCCAGCATCCTCAGGATGTGCTTCCCAGCTAATCATTCCTTTTTCTCTCCACCCTCCCCCTCCATTTTTCAATGCACAGAGAGGGTGACTTGGCACTGGGGGGCTGTGCCTGAGGGAATTCTTCTCCTGCCTGCCACAGGGCTGCTGGGCAAGGACATTGCCATGGCCAAGCCAGGGCTGGAGAAATTCTCCAACGGTGGATCCAGGTGAGACACATCCAGTGCACACAGGAAAAACCAGACTTTGCCCCCACTTCTGTTCTCTGAATCCCTTTTCCGAGGGCTTGCTCTCCTCAGGATCCACATGGATGTCCCACAGCCTTCACATCAAAACCCAGGGCGAGCTTGGCTGAGCACAAACTGTCGGGGTCGTAATTTTGAGCTCAGCTTTTCACATGCCCCAAACCCCCTATTTTAACACCCGTTTTGGGGTTTCCATGCCCACTATTACCCGTGTTTACTTTTCAGCCCCTCCAAGCTCGTGGTTGTGCCCAGCCCTGGGTGGGGAGGGGGTGTGTGGGGGGATGTTTGGCTCAGGACCTGTCTCTGGGTACTATTCCAAGGCAGGCAATAATCAAGAAGTCCCCCCCATGCTGTGCTAATTAGGGAGCAGGGCTGACAGCATGTTGGATGTCCTCATTTCAAGACAGCCTGAGCTGAGGGCCTTCCACAGCTCATGTCTATAATGGGAATCCACCAGGCCAGGAATCTGGGCTAAAAATAACCCTCCTAATTTAAAACAGGGCTCAAGGCACAAGCAGAGGTATCACAGGCAGATGTGTCTCCTTGTAAATATAATATTTAAACACCTCATATGCATTCAGCAGATCACCAAGAAAGAATGAGTTAGGAGAAGGTCAGTCCCCCTCCTGTTAGTCCTGCAGGGAAACGGAATGGATTTGATTTGCTCAAGAGATGTCAGATCTTTCATGGAACTTCCATTTAGTTGTATTTATCATAAACTGTGTTGCAAGAGAAGGGTTGGAGGGCTCTGGTAAGAACCTTCTGCAGGAAAAAGGTCTTTGTGCCCTCTTTGCTCAGAGTTTTCCTTGAGAAATTCCTTGGAGGTGCTTCCCAGGAGGGGAGGGAGGAAGTTTGAGCTGATCACACCCAGACCAAGAGCAAGGACTAAGAGCTCTCCACAAACAGGAGGTCACACAGGTGGGTGGTCACACATCTGGATGGTCACACAGGTGGATGGTCACACAGGTGGGTAGTCACACATCTGGATGGTCACACAGGTGGATGGTCACACACATGTGGGTGGTCACACATCTGGATGGTCACACAGGTGGATGGTCACACAGGTGGGTAGTCACACATCTGGATGGTCACACACGTGTGGGTGGTTACACACGTGAATGGTCACACACATGTGGGTGGTCACACATCTGGATGGTCACACACGTGGGTGGTCACACACATATGGATGGTCACACACACAGATGATCACACCCATGGAAGGTCACACATGTGGATGGTCACACATCTGGATAGTCACACCCATGAATGGTCACACACATGGATGATCACACACATGTGGATGGTCACACCCATGGAAGGTCACACATGTGGATGGTCACCCATGTGGATGGTCACACAGGTGGATGCTCACACATCTGGATGGTCACACAGGTGAATGCTCACACATCTGGATGGTCACAGCAGCAGGGCACAGTGCCACTCTGCAGCTGCGGGTGCAGAAGCTCCCGGTGGTCTCAGCCCTGCCCAGGCTGTGCTGCACCAGAACTCCCTTTCCCTGAACCTTTCTGAGCCTGAGGTCCCAGCTGCTGCACAAAGCCCCTCCCCCAGGGCCTCGGGGACAGAAATCACCTCTCTGTCCTCTCCACCTCTTGCCTTTGAGGAACCTGAGCTGCCTGGATCCCTGCCGGTGCTGTGCCCACCCCTGGGCACAGGGACATCCCAGAATCTGCCATTGTGTGCACTCGGCAATTCCAGCCCGAGCCGAGGACTCCGCTGTCACCGCTGTCACCGCCCGGGCAGTGCCAAGGAGCAGCTCCAGCCCAGGGTGATGCTTCTGGCACCGAGCACCTGGAGTTTGCTTTGCTCCGTGTTGGAGTTTCTGGTCAGTAAATTCGGACAAATAACGATTTTTGTCGTGACAAATGACAAGCGTGCTCTGTTTAGTGGCTTCTCTCTGTCCCAGCATTGCCCGGGCCGTTGGCAGCAGAGTGGCACTGCTGCCTTTTTAGCCACAATCCCAAGAGCAAGAGAAGCAGTTGGGTGTTCTCCCATGAGACTGACACGTCCTGAGCATTCTGAAGTTCACCTGTGAGCTCCCCCGGGGCAGGACAATCTGCTAAAAAGCCGAGGGTTTAGGTTTCTTTGTGCCGAATCGCCACAGCCTCAAGGTCGAGGTCCCTCTGCCTCTTTAATTGGGCACTGGGGCAAAGCGAAGGCTCCAGAGACAAGAGGTCCCTCCTCCTCCCTGCCTGCCCAGAGCCCTGCAGACACGAAGCCACCTCGCTCAGCCTGGCACCCCGTGGTTCGAGCCCGGCACAAATAAGTCTGGAAGCGATGAGAGCCGACGTGGCAGGAGTCCGAGGGCAGGGAGACTTCTAGTAAATATTGCCCCGAGCCTCAGGAATTGGCTCCGTTTTCGTGCCTTGTCCTTGGTGGATCAGTGGCATTCCCAGGCTGTGGTACTTCATTCCTGGCAGGAGCAGCTGGATGCAGAACTGGGAGCAGCGGGATGGAGGCAAGGAAAGGGGATGCTTTTCTTCCCAGCTCACCCCGTTATTGACGCTCTCGGTTTGGGGGTCCCCGGCTGTGCTGCTGCTCCCCACCAATTCTCTCTGAGTGGACTGAGGACTGATTTAAAGCCAGCGGGTTTAGGACTGATTTAAAGCCAGAGGATTTAGGGCTGATTTAAAGCCAGTGCGAAAGGGGAGCTCTGCTGAAGTCCAAGTTACACCCACGAGGAGCAGAGCAGGGATGCTGGTCCTGACCCTGCTGTCACTTGTCCCCATGCCTGGGGGGAGCACGCAGGGGCTGAGCCTTCACGGGCTGGGTGACACACTCATCGCATGCCAGGAATCCCAAGGGAATCAGAGCCAGAGGTGGCTCAGCTGGGAGCAGAGAGGCAGCTTCCCAAAGCCATCCCGAGGAATCACTGGGCAGCAGGTCAGAGGACGCCACGATACATCTTGTAATCGGCGCTGCCCAAAGTGCTTCATCCTCGGGGGATTTGTCCTTTCCTCGCTTTTTTGTTCCCCTCTGAAAACAAGAATTGATGTTCTGTCATCTCTCCTGGATGTTTGCACAGCCTGACGCAGGCTGAGAAGGCTCAGGGAAAGAAATGACAGGCAAGGAAAGAAGGAAGGGGCTGTTTTTTCTTGGCTGGGCTTGGCTCTGTCCTCGCTTGAGCAGGGACGGGGGCTGTGGGAATGTCCCTGTGGGATGCACGGATGGGGACGGGGATGCAGGTGGACAGGGTGGCCTTCAGCTGCCTAAATGTGGTACCTTGGGGTGTTTAGCACACCCCAAAGCCGTGGCACTGCCTGACGACACACGGGACCTACTGAGGCCGGGGTGGGTCTGAAACGGACCCTGGACACCCGTGATGGCATCACAGCCCAAAGTCAGCACCCCTGTCTGACTGAGGAGCACCAAAACCTCCCAAGGGTGGCACGGGAGAAGGAAATCTCCCCCAGACGTCCAGAAAGAACTGCTGCTTTCCCTCAAATCTCCCTCTCATCCGTAAAGAAACACACCCACCAAAGCACCCGCAGAAAGCAAAGCCTGCAGAGAGGGAGGGGACACAAGAGGGGGGTCACATGAGACGGGGGTGACACGGCCCCAGGAGGGGAGGAAGAGCAAGAGGAGAGGAATTGCTCGTGGATTCTCTTGTCCTGTTACTGCCAACTCTGAGAATGAAAGAACCTGCAAAGAACCAGACCCAGAAAGGCAAACAAATGAATAATATATAGAGATTCAAAGGGACTGGGGACTCTGATGCCGAGGGAACACACATCCATAACCCATATAGACACAAGGAGGAGGGAACAAAGGTTCAGAGTGCTTGAGAAATGTGTTTTCTCCGTAAAACCAGGCATGGGCATCTGCTACTGCTGTTTCACTCTCTATATAACCCAACCCAAAATGTCTCCTTAAATAAAAATCAAGCACAGAAGTGCGTGTGTGTGTTTCTGTGTGTCCTGAGAGGCACCACAAGAACATTATCCACGCCAGGACGGGGAGAAGAAGGCACTGATAATCCTGCAAGATTCATTCATCATGTCAAATGAATTTGCTTTGTCTGGACAAGGGTCCGTTTTGGGGGTGCATTCAGTGGCTCTTCTGACAGGGGAATTTGGAGAGCCCCGAGCTGTTGGCACTGCCCCTACCCAGCGGGCAGGATCTCCACAGCTCAGGCTGGAGGTGTTTCCAGCCTCAGGCTGAGGAAAGATTTTGTCACATGAGAAGCCAATTTGTTGAGCCTGAAATGGTTAAGTTAGGCCCATAAAATCACAAAATGGTTTGGAATGGAAAGGTCTTAAAGATCGCCCAGTTCTAACCCTGCCTTGAGCAGGGACACCTTCCACCAGCCCAGGGTGCTCCAAGCCCCGTCCAACCTGGCCTTGGACACTTCCAGGGATCCAGGGGCAGCCACAGCTTCTCTGCCATTGAGTGTGAAGAGCAAAAGAAAAGCTGCCATTTGGAAAGGGCAAAGCATCTCCAGGGAAAACTGGAGAACGTCGTCGGGAGAAGGGGAGTTTGGAAGGAGGAGATGGTTTAATCATGGAATACTCAATTAGCACAGACTAAAACAACCTCCCCTAGAGAGCTGCAGATGTCACCCAGATGTGACCCAGCCCAACACAAGACTGAGAACACCACAAGGCATCTCCTTTTTCCCTGGGCAGTGGCCAAACATTACAAATCCATCATCAGGCGAGGATATATATGAGCAAACCTTCATTTCTTTTCCATTTGCCTCCTGGGCCTTGGAGGATGTTTGCAGGTCACCTTTGCACAATGCAGAGGGTCACAGATTCAACGCAGGAGAGAAAACCAAGAGGTCCTGTCCCACCACATGGCTCCAGCAGGCAGGGAGGGATGAAGCCAAGGAGCTTCCAGGGATGGAGGGACATGGATGAGGTGAGCAGGGAGCACTGCAGGGCTTGGGGATGCCTTCGGTGCTTGTTCTCTACTCAGCTGCTGCTCTTGGCAGCCAGCTGGGGCTGTTTCTGCTTTGTGTCAGGGGTGTGATCAGAGCTGGCCAGTCCTGCCTTGTGTTGCTGCAGCTCCTGGAGCAGCAGCACCTCATCCCCTCCCTGCGAGGGCAGTGGGTGCCCCTCCCTGGGTGCTGAGTGCTCCAGCGAGGACACTCTAATCCTGCCTCTGCCCCTGTTTTCGTGCTCAGCATCAGCCCAGAGCTACCTCAGAGGAGAGAGGTCCTGCCCTTCCCGCCCCTCACCCCTCACTCTCGCAGCTTCGTGCTACCAAAATGACCCCCAGTCGTCCCAGCAACGCCCCCGACGTCCCAGGCACCTTCTGGAGCCCGGTAATCGATTCTCCAGCGCCTCCCAGAAACAGCTCTCCCAGCTGTGGACTCTGCTCAGCCATTCCACCGCCGCGCTGACCTTCAAATCACATCTGCTCTCCCTGGAGAACCCCGAGCAGAGGGGTCACAGCCCCCCCATGTGTGTGAACGGAGCTTCCCGGCATTTGGGGAGGAAACACGGAGGCGATTTCCATCTCCTCTGAGCTTCGAGGTGCTCTTGAAATAATAGGACATGAAATAACATCTCCTCCAGGCCCAGCTGCAGCTGCTTGGTAATGGAAGGGTGTGGGAGAGATTGTTCCAAGGGGTGGCTCAAGACCTTAAGTGAAAGGCTTGTTAAGCCTGGTCTTAACTAGTTTGTCCCCTTGGGCAGAGCCCTTCCTGGCCTGCGGACAGCGGGGACGTGGGGTGGATGCAGGATGCTGCAGCTGGTGGCATGTGCTGTCTGCTCCTGGAACAGGGTCAAAATGTGACCCCAGCACTGGAGGGGACAAATCCAGGACAGCCCTGGCCTCTGGCAAGGTCAGGACAGGGTGGGTCTGTCCTCAGAAAGTTCCACCCAAGGTGACTCTGGGCAAAGCGCTGTACCTGTTTTGGGTGGGGTTTGGGACAGCCAGAGCCCGTGGTTGGGGCTCAGCAAGACCAGCCCAAGCCCTCTGCACTGAGCAGCACCTCGGAGGGGTCACTCAGCCCATCCAAAGTGAAGGGGGACCAGAACTTCCTTGGAAGAGCTAGGCTGGGTTTATCTGCTGAGCTGCTCTCACACACTCCTATCTCGGGTGATTCGTGCTCTGCAGAGGGACTCCCCCTCCCAGTTTGAGCTGCCCATGCAGAATTCCAGCTGCCCATGCAGAATTCCAGCTGCAGATGTGGCTGGCTGTGGAGAATCCTGGGATTCCAGGGCTCTTTGCAAAGGGGGAATCACAAGAAGGAGCTGTGTGAGCACTAAGTCCAAACCACCTGCAAAGCAGAGCTCGTGTCAGTCTGAGATGAGCCAGCAGAGACCTCTGCTTGAACAAAAGGTGGGGGTTCTGCCTAAAATCCTGAATTCCTTCCTTCCCTACTTGCATTTACAGTGCTGAGTTCCCTAAAGCATTCAGAGGGAAGGAGCTAACCAAACACAAATGCAGATTAGGGGAGCAAAGAGGATTTATTGGTGTCCTCTGGGTGTGTTCTCATGGCTGGAGGTCACTGCAGACAAACAGCCTTGGCTGGTCCTTGCAGCACCTTGAATCTGCTGGTTGTGGCCTCTCTTCGGGATCAGGGCCACCTGCTCTGGACCAGCAGCAGCCTCGAGGTGTCATTCCCTGAGGGAATGAAATTGCTGCTCCTTGCTTGGATGAATCCCACCCCCGTGGCTGGGGGAGATCCCCCCAATCCACCCGAGCTGCCCTTCCCAAGGCAGATTGCCTTTGTGTGCCAGTGCCTTAAGGATCTGTGGAGACATCTAAGAGAATATAAGGACATAGATATTTGTGTTCTGAACCGAGAGGATATAAAAAATTACTGCCCTAGGTTGCTTTTTACTGCTCTGAGTTATGGGAAATCACAAGCTCTGCAGAACAAGGCGTGTGCATTTTCCTGATGTGTTTTGGTGCAGAATCAAGGAGATTAATTAAACCTCTGCTGAAGGTGATCAAAACCACTCTACCTTCTGTTGCACTGACCTCCCCAACCTCCAGAACCTTTGGCTCAGAAAGCCTTTGAGCTGCCCGGGGAAGGAGATATTCACATTTTTACAGCCCTGACCTGCATGTACAGGCTGCCCTGAGCTTCCTCTGCAGGCTTTTATCAGAGGTGGCATCGAGGGGGTTGGTACATGAAGTTTATTACACTTCTGGCTGAATCTGAGTTATTAGCCTGGTCTGTAATCCCATGGAAGACTGAGGGCACTGCCAGCACCAAAATCAGACAGGTCAGAGGGCTGGGCAAGCACCAACCGTGTGAAGTTGAGCAAAGACAAGGGTGGGATTGTGTCCCCAGGACGTGAGGACAGACTGGGGAATGAGGGGCTGGAGAGCAGCCCCAGGGACAGGGGTCTGGACCTCCTGGTCCATGGCAACTTGTGTATGACCCAGCAGTGCCCCGGCAGCCAAAGGGACATCCCTGTCCTGGGGGACATCAGGCCCAGCATGGCCAGCCAGGTGAGGGAGGGGATTGTCCCACTCTGCTCTGCACTGGGGCGGCCTCACCTGCAACACTGGGGCAGTCTGGGGGGACACGATGTAGAGAAGATCTCAAGCTGTTGGAGAGTGTCCAAAGGAGGGACATGAAGATGATGAAGGGACTGGAGGGGCCTCAAAAGGAGTGATTGGGGGCCCTTGGTGTGATCAGCTGGAGGAGACTGAGAGTCATTGGGGTCTTCAACATCCTCCCGAGGGGCAGCTCCAGTCTGTGAGCAGGGACAGCACCCAGGGAAGGGCTGGGGCTGTGCCAGGGCAGGGTCAGGTGGGATCTCAGGGAAAGGCTCTTCCCCCAGAGGGTGGTGGGCACTGCCCAGGCTCCCCAGGGCAGTGGGCACGGCCCCAAGGCTGCCAGAGCTCCAGGAGGGTTTGGACAACGCTCTGAGGGACAGGGTGGGATTGTTGGGGTGTCTGTGCAGGGCCAGGGGTTGGGCTGGATGGTCCTTGGGGGTCCCTTCCAGCTCAGGATGTTTCATAATTCCATTAATTAGGAGATGGTGACTTCCAAATGAGGTCTCATCCTGAACAGCTCCAGTTTGTGGCTTCTCCAGGATTCTCACCCTTGGCAACAGGTTTTGCATTCCCTGGCAGTAACTAGTCAAGTAAATTGTTTATCACATCCTTTAGGCAGGTACATTCCAGGTAGAACAGTGTAAATAATTGATATTTTTTGCTTCACTGGCAACTTCAAACAAACAAATAGGCAAACAAAAAAAATTGCTTCAGGTCAACTTGAAATTCAAATCCTTGAATTTTATTTTTTTTTTCCCTTGATCACAAAGTGGGGAAAAAACCAGCTTTGTGTTAAGTGGAACATTTTATTTGCCCTAATATGAAATATTCCATTGTGATGCCAAGTAATTTCTTCAATCACCATGCAACTATCACTGGAGGAGGTTTCTGCCCCAAGAGGGGTTCATTTGTGACGTGTTCTGCCTGAGTGTGTCACGGGCAATTCTGCAAGGCTGGAACCCCTCCAGGGAGCACTTTGCTGCTGCTGCTGCTCAAGCTCTCTTCTCTTTGAGACCAAAACAACCGAGACCAAGGGATTCGGCAAAATCCTTCACCCAAGTGAAGCTGCAGCTCTGTAAGAATCTTTTCTGTTGTCGAAGCACCTTTCCCCCAGGAGGCTCGGGCTGTATTTCAGAGTCTGCCCTCCCTGCCAGCCCTGCCCTGGGCAGGACGCCAGGCCAGGAGCTATTTGTGGATAAACCAGGACACGGGAATGGGGAGTCTCGTCTTCCTCTCGCAGGAAAGGCCTTAGAGTGCAATACTGAGATTTTGTGCCGTTTCAGCTTCACGAAAAGGACTCCTGAAGGACCTGGAGTGGATGATTTACCTCAAGAAGTAAGAGTGAAGACAACCCCCAGATCCTCATGATCCAGCTGGTCCCTGCGACCTCTGGAACTCGGTTTTTGGGGTAGAAAACGTGTCTTACGCGGAGATCGCGCTGATCTTTCCACTCATTCCCCAAGTTACGACGCCCAGATAATACTCCCGGGCTGGGCTTCTGGAAGGTGATGCCAAAAGCCACTGGAGGGTTTAATGCCCAAAGCCAAGAGAGCTGCTCGGCTCAGGACTGGTATTTGCTGTGCTCTCGGAGTGCTGCTCCATCAGCCCACGGTTCTGAGCACCCCGTGAGGATCATCCCCAGAGGGACAAAGAGCAGAGCTGAGAAGAACCAGAAGGTTCCGATGTAAGAGAGCGGCTGGCGGTGGGAAATGAACCAAACCCTCACTCTTTCCACGTTCCCATCGTTCCATGTAAGCCTGAGGTGAGAAGATCCTACGGAAGCACACGGAGACATCTCATCCAACGCTGCAGGAGCAGCCAAGTCACCACCCAAGCAAACCCCTCCCGAGCCCTGGGCGGCAGCAGCAGCCCCACTAATTGTGTTCCATGCTAATGAGTCTTTCACCAGAGCCCTAATTGCATCATGAGAACCTGAGAGTTGGCTTTTAAGTGCTGAGCTGGCTCCAGATGAACACCCCCCCTGCAACCTGGAGCCGGTCTCATTTGCACACAGTAATTAAGCGTTTCTCTGCGCAAGTGGCTCTTTGCCTTCTCCTGCTTCTGTTGGGTTCTGCTCCAGTGGCTCCTGTTCCTGGCCATTCCTGTTCCGGCTGAGCTGGGAAGGTGAAAAGCCCTCCCAGAAGTCCCTGGATGCTCCCATGGCTGTCCTTGCTCCCTGTGGGGTGGGATGAGAACAGGTCTCCTTGATTTAAAGGCAGCACATCCCACTCTTCCAAGTGTTTTCCTCACCCCTCAGCCCCGTTCAGTTGCCCAAAGGTTTTGTCCTTGTCTGGTGCTTAGCAAGGCCCTCGGATGGATCTGGGAGGAAAGTGGGATGGGTGGAATGATGTGGGATGGGGCTGGATGGGGAAACAGCTGGGAGGGTTGTACATCTCACTGAGCCTTTTTCCATGTGGGAAAGAACAGGAAGACGAAGAGGATGGGGCACCTCTCTCCCCATCCTGGCCACGTCTCTTCCCAGTTGAGACGGAAAAGCAGAGGGCAGAAGACGTTATTTTTCTGAGAACACCACAATGAGCATTTCAGTCTGAAACTGGATTCCCCCCCCTCCCCCCAATCCATTTGATTTTATTTCCTTTCGATAACAAACAATGCACTGCCAACATCTGTGTTACACCAGCGGCATCTCCCCGAGAGGAAAGTCTGGACAAGCCCTTTGTTCTCCGGAGGAATATTTCAAGATTTGGGCGTTTTGCTCCAATAATGGCCATTTAGAGAGAACATTGCCCAGCTTGCCCATGTCCCCTGGCCTGGCTGGCACCTTGCAGGTGGCACGCCACACACTGCCTGCCAGCCCTTGTGCAGAGCAGGGGACGCCACCAGGAGTCCCCAGACTTCCCTACCACGTCTGGCAGCAGTGCATTTCTCTATACCCTGCCCTCCTTCCTTCACTCCCCAGAACTTCCACGGCCAGAAGAAACACCCAACCTCTCTCAGAGGCAGCTGGCACTGCAGCTGTGTGCCCTCCACACACGGGGCTGCCAAGCAGAGCCCCTCAGTCCCTTTGCTGTGCCCAAACCTCAGCCCGGCTGGCAGCAGAGCACATTTGTCCCTCTTGTCCTTAATATCACAGGTCTTTTCCCTATTCCAGAGGGAATTTTTTCGGCCTGTGGCAGCTGCTCCTTCCTTTCCCTGTGCAGCCCCAGCTCCTCCTCCTGCCCCAGGGTCTCCTCCTGGCCCTGTGATGGTTCCTCTGCTCTAACACCCATTTTTCTGCTTCCTTCCATCTGCACTAAAGCTCAGCCTGAAATCTCCTGAATCCTCTTCATCCCTTATCCCGTTTCCTCTCCCTTCTCCCTCTCAGCCCGGTTTGCAGAGCGAGTGTCACTGTGTCCTGGACATACCAGCCCAAGCTGGAGCACGGCTGTGCCCCCTGGCAGCAGCAAAGCCTCTCTCCTGCCTCCTGCACCATCTCTGCAGTGGCACCAGGAGCCCAACAGCCCCACCAGCTCCAGCCTCACCACTGCTGGGATAATCCACTCCCGTTGCAAAGGCTTCCCACGGCCAGAGGGCAGGGACAGATGGGAGATTGGGAAGGAATTCCTGGCTGGGAGGGTGGGCAGGCCCTGGCACAGGGTGCCCACAGAAGCTGTGGCTGCCCCTGGATCCCTGGAAGTGTCCAATGCCAGGTTGGACGGGGCTTGGAGCCACCTGGGTTAGTGGAAGGTGTCCCTGCCCATGGCAGGGGGTGGGAATGAGATGACCTTTAATGTCCTTTCCCACCCGAACCATTCCATGATTCTGTGTCACACATGCTTGGACCCAGAATCACCATTCCAGGTGCTCAGAGAACTCTCATTGGATTTTCCAGCCCAAGACAAATCTGCCCTCCCTGAGCAGAATCCAGCGAAGAGAAAAAAGGGAAAAGCTCCACAGGTGACTCCGAGCTTCAAGGCAACCAAACTCCTCAGGGGATTTATTGCTGCCTGAACTTTATGCAATATTTCTTTCTTTACCTCGGGGCTTGTCCCTTCCTTTGGAGAGGGGCTGGATCTGCTTCTGCTCCTGCAAAGCCACGAGCCCTGTGGGTTTCAAGGAATTCTGCAGCTGGGGTCAAACTGCTGAGCCCCTGCCAAGAGTTTGGCACTCAGGGCTCCGAACCCAGCTCTGCAAGAGGTGTTTGCTGCTCCTGCCGCCGTCTGACCCTCCTTCTGTCTCAAAAGGGCATTTCTCCTCCTCCCCGGCAAGATCACAAAGAATAAACCCTCTCATTTATCCTTTACAGGCACCGATAACCCCACGGGAGGCGTCTTTGGCTTTGTGCACCTCGAGACAAAACTCGAAGCCCTTTGGATTTCAGTCAGCTGACATTCCGTGTGTTTTTGTTTGCTTTGTGGCAATATCTCCCCGGATAAAATCCACCTCCATTCAGGAAGGGCTTCAGAGCACTAAAGAGCAACAAATTGCCCCTGCAGAGAGCATTTAATCCTCCAGACCCCAGCACTCAGCAGTTCCCTTCTGCAGCCTGGCCTAAAAGGGGCATTTCCCAGCAGGATGGGGAAACTGAGTCCCAGCTCCACAGCGGGATGAGCACGAGGGGACAAACAGCAACCAAGGGACACCAGTGGGGAGAGGCTTCAGCCCTCAGAGCCAGCACAGCACCTTTCTGGAGCTGTTCTTCACCCATCTGCAGCGTCTCAGGTTGGGTTATTGCGCCCCAATCCCTGAAATTACATTTGTGTGGCAACACTCAAGAAAAAGCCCCAGGTTTTCCTGGGTTTAATGTCAAGTTTTACCTTTCAAGCCGGAGCTGCCTTTGTTGCAGTTGAAGGGAAACAGCTGCCAGGAGAAGGAATAAAATCCCAGTGTCTGCCTGAGGTGCTGAGGTGACTCCTGCCCTTGGACACACGGCAGCTCTGGGAATGTAACACAAGACGGCTCACAAAATCCAAAGGAAGATCCAGAGCTGAGGAGCCTTGGATGGGTTTTGTGGAGACTTTGCTTTGTTTCATTGACAGTTCTGTCCTTCGAAATAGAATGGTCTGAGTTGGAAGGGACCTTGAAGACAACCAAATTCCACCTCCTGCCATGGGCAGGGACCCCTTCCACCAGCCCAGGGTGCTCCAAGCCCTGTCCAACCTGGCCTTGGACACTTCCAGGGATCCAGGGGCAGCCCCAGCTTCTCTGGGCACCCTGTGCCAGGGCCTGCCCACCCTGCCAGCCAGGAATTCCTTCCCAATACCCAACTAACCCTGCCCTCTGTGGTGTTCCAGCCTCTACAGGTGAATTCACCCATGAGCTGGTTTGAAGGTTGCCCTGAGAATCCCCAAAGGCTGCTCTGTTAGTGAGTCATTTGTGCAGCCAATTAACTCCTCAGATATCCTGAGAGGCAGAAGGTGCTGGGAGGAAGCACAAGAAGAAGTCACTGCCCTCTCTTTTGTCTTCAGGGCTTCCACTTGGAACCAGCTGACAAACAGTGATGCAATTCCATCTGGGGGGAGTTTTCCAGCCTGGAGGAAGGTTTGAAAACCTGACAGGGGCTTTGCTGAGAATGGATCCACTTCTGTCAGCACTGCAGTGAAAGGAAGTTTCATTTGGTCCCTCTGTAGAACCAGGGAAGAGAATAAAAATAGTGGGCACAGCCAGAGCTCCAGGAGGGTTTGGACAATGGGACAGGGTGGGATTGTTGGGGTGTCTGTGCAGGGCCAGGGGTTGGGCTGGATGGTCCTTGGGGGTCCCTTCCAGCTCAGGATATTCCCCGATTCCATGAAAAAGACTTGAAGGAGCACAGTCTCACAGCTGGACACAGGACATGGATTCAGGAATCTCACCCTGCTCCTGCAGAGACCGCTCTTCCCAGCCTGGGAATAAAAGGGACCTGCTGCCACATGGGGTGGATTTCAGGAGTGTCTGATGGATTTGCCGAGGATAAATAAGTGAGATACATGGCAAGACACATCCCAGGGAGCTGCTTCTCTTTCCTCGGAAGCTGCTGTGCCATGGGCTGTTTCCAAAGGGCCCCGCAGAGCCCCGAGCACAGGGCTGGGGCTGAGCAATCCTGTCACATCCATTCCGAGCCAGCTGGTGAGGGCACAGAACACAGCCCTGAACAGAGCTGGGGACAGGAGGTGACAAACAGCTCAGTGGGGACAGGCTGGGCCAGCAAGACCGGGGCTGGAGCATAAACCCTCCAGGGCCGTGGTGTTGCATCCAAAATTCAGCTCCAGGACAGAAGTCACTCGAGGCAAAGGGTTTCTTGGGTCATGTTGTGGTCGATTTGATGTGACTCGTGGCTCTGATTTTCTTGCCAGCTCTTTCCAACATTTCTTTTTCCTCTGGAAAACTCTGTTATGTGTGTTGTGTGCAGGGCACCCCCGTGGGAAAATCCCCCAAATAAAATCCTGTGCATCCCGAGGTGGGGAGATGGGAGGCAGGGTGGGATGTTTGGGTGAGTCCTGGGGTCCTTCAGAACTGGAAAGGGCTTGTGAAAAAGAGAAAGAGTGACTTTTTTTTTGCAGACAGGCAGTGATAGGAATAGGGGGAAGGGTTTCAGACTGTAAGAGGGGAGGTTTAGGGAAGGAATTCTCTCCTGGGAGGGTAAGGAGGGGCTGGCACAGGTTGGGCAGAGAAGCTGTGGCTGCCCCTGGATCCCTGGAAGTGTCCAAGGCCAGGTTGGACGGGGCTTGGAGCAAGCTGGGCTGGTGGAAGGTGTCCCTGCCCATGGCAGGGGTGGCACTGGATGGGCTTTTAATGTCCCTTCCCACCCCAAGCATTCCATGATTTCGTGGTTTTATCATGCACAAACCTCACAGCCCCTGTGTGAAACTGGCCCTCGCTTGGGGGTGCCCACCCAGAGCCAAAGACAAGGAATTCAGAACAAAAATTTAGGGAAAAACTCTGTCTGTTTGTAGCCAATAGAAACAAGTTCTAATAAGCACATCAAGGAGGAAAACAAACACTTTCATCATCATCACATCATTTTGCAGTCCGTGTGCCAGCACGTCTCTAATGGTGTGTGCCCCTCAAGCTGAGCCGAACCGGAGGGATGTGATTTAAACCTGGTTCAGCCTTTGCTCTGGAGCCGCATCGTTGCCGGAGAGCAGCTCGGAGGAGCACAGGCTGAGGGTGCAGGAAAAGTTGCTGTGGAACTTTGTGGGATGGAAACACCAGCTCTGCCCGCAGCCTGCCTGGCAGCAAACACGATGCCAGGGGTGCCATGCAGGAGGAGGACCATCCAGCTTGCTGCTTCCAACACAGTTAGTCTCAGTTTTAATCACAGCAGGGGATGGCATTTTTCCAGCGTGTCAGAGCCCAGTCGTGGACTGAGAGCTTAGTGTAAAACTTAATGTGCCGGTGCCGAGCCAGAGGCAGGCTGGGCTGCAGGGAAGATGAAAGCCTGTGATTAAGCCGGGCTCAAATCAAGCCATTACTCAGTGCTAAGTGATGGAGCGCTCCTTAAATGGCTCTTGGGGCTTGGGTTCTTTTCTCTTCTTTGGATTTCCCAAGTCCCGGATCAGAGGAGACGGGCCAGGGTAATGCCTCTAATCCATGGAGTGGTTGGTCCTTCTGTGAAGTCTGGAGGCCAAAGGCAGCTCAAAGCTCCTTGTCCCTGTGTGTGTGATCCTTTGGGATGGATCCCACAGCAGCCCAGGGAGAGCTGCCTCTCCACTTCAGCTTCATCCCAAGCTCCTCTCCCTGAGACTTGCCCTGGATGTTGGAAAACCAATGTAAATCTGAGCTGCAAAATCCCTGGATACATCAATGCTTGGATCAGGATCTCTGGGTAAAGAACACAACCTGAGGCCAGGCTGGACAGGGCTTGGAGCAACCCTGGTCTGGTGGAAGGTGTCCCTGCCATGGGTGGTCTTTGAGGTCCTTCCAACCCAAACCATTCAGGGATTCCATGAAAAGCCTGAGCTACCAAACGCAGGTGTCCCTATGGCAGCTCCCTCTGAGTCAGCAAAGGACATTTATCCTGGACATCAGGTTTGGAGCAGGCAAAACCCTCACCTGGTTGATTAAAACCCTCACCTGGTTAATTAAAACCCTCACCAGGTCCAGCCTGGGGCAGGGCTGCTCTGTCAGTGTGAAATGCTGACATTGGCGTTTCCCTGTCAGAAAAGGGGCTCCAAAAGAGAAGGGTCTCCTTTGCAAAGCCATCCCTTCCTGCAGGAATGGGCAACGGGAAGCTTTGGCAGCTCGGAGATGACTTGTCGAGGAGTTTTATTTGCAGACATCCCAAAGCTCAACTCACCGAGTTGCTACAAAACTGTAATTCCTGGCTGGGAAACATCCAGATGGGAATTTCCCAGCTCTCCAGTAAATAAAGGACACGGCAAATGTGGACCAGGTCACTGAAAACTCGCTGACTGAGATGGCCTGACACATCCCCACATCCCCATGATCCCAGGAAAGGGGGATTTGAAGGGAAGGAAAACACCCCGTGCCCAGAAACAACGACCTCCTGGGCGACGCAGGGTGTATTTTACAGCTTCTGGACAGCCGAGAAGAGCTGAAAACAATGTCACTCTCTTTCCCTGCTCACCCACTTCTCCCATATGGTGCTTTCCCTCCTTCACACTTCCTCCTCTCGCCTTGGCACCATCTGTCCTGCCCGTGCCTTCCCAGAGAACGCCCTCCCGTCCTCCTTTGCCCGGCGCGCTCTTGCCATCATCTTCCACCAGGCTTCCTCTGGCAAGAAATCCTTCCCCGGGCTCCACCCTGCTTTTGTTCCCTCTCTGCTGGCATTTGTGTCACTGGAGCTGGGATTTAGGGGGGACATCCCCTCCCTGCACCTCGGAGCCGCTCCTTGGTGCTTTGGGAAACATCAGGAAGGAAAGGGGATGGAAGAGGAGCCGGATTGATTTTGTTTTTCATGGGAGGTTGGTCTGGGGCTCAATCCACACCCGGCCTCAGCAAGTGTGCTGAGCAACCTGCAAGGCTCGGGATTTAAATTGTCCGAGGGAAGGGATAGATGGGATATTGGGAAGGAATTCTTGGCTGGGAGGGTGGGAAGGGGCTGGAACAGGTTGGGCAGAGAAGCTGTGGCTGCCCCTGGATCCCTGGGAGTGTCCAAGGCCAGCTTGGAGCAACCTGGGCTGGTGGAAGGTGTCCCTGCCATGGTTGGAACTGGATGATCCTTAAGGTCTCTTCCCACACAAAGCATTCCATGATTCCATAATTATACTGGTGTGGTTGGTGGAGGCTTGGAAAGGGCCCTGGGTCTGTGCTGAGCTCCAAAGGCAAACCTGGCACAACCTGGTGAAGATCAGCCATGAATTATCCTCCACCTCCTCCAAGCTCCTCGACAAGTCGGTGCCTTAAAATCCCCTTTCAGGAGGAAAAATCAGCCTAAAACTCCTGTAATTCCCAGCAGGTATTAGTGCTGTTCCCTGCCTGACCCCCCTCCTCAGCCAGGCTCCAGGAGCGTTCCGAGCATGTTCATTCCAAAAGCCTCTTTGCACTGCTCTGGGCAGGGAGGCAACAGGCAAAGGAATCAAATCTCTGCCATGGAGAAATGATTTCTTTATATTCTCTCACTCTTTCCCTTGGCAGGAGCTTCAGCTGAGCAAACCCAAGCAGGTATGGAAACATATGTTTGGTGCGTGTTTTTAATGTAGTCCATGTCTTCTCCTTCAGAAAATCCTGCAGATACTTCCCTAGGGAGGCAAGAAGAACCTCGGGATCAAGCTCAGGGGGCCTGCTGGCCCCACTGCCACTTTCTGTCCTCGTCACCCACTTTAGTCTCTTTTTTCTTCCCCACGTTGCTGATAAAACTCCTCACTCTCCTCCCTTTGGGGGCTGCTAAAGGAAGGACACAGGAGCTGGAGTCCATGGCATGGATTTCTCCAGGTGTAATTCTGTGTCTGATCTTAACCCTCCTCCACAGGGTGGAGGCTGAAAGGCGCTGAAAGGCACTGAGAGCCAAGGATCCCTTCGGAAAGAGGCACAACTGAGGAAAAGGTTGGGAAAGAGAATCGTTGAGGTTGGAAAGACCTCCAAGATAGTCAAATCCAGCCTTGCCCGATAAACTTTGTCCCCAAGTGCTACATCTACTGGGTTTTTGAACAATTCCATGGACAGTGACTCCACCACCACCCTGGGCAGCCCCTTCCAATGCCTGACCACCCTTTCCATGGAGAAATTCCATGTCCCTGCCCTGGCCCAGCCTGAGGCCGTTCCCTCTCCTCCTGTCCCTGTTCCCTGGGAGCAGAGTCCAATCCCTGTCTGGATCCATCAGGGACTGGCAGAGCCAGAAGGTCCCCCCTGAGCCTCCTTTTCTCCAGGCTGAGCCCCCCCAGCTCCCTCAGCCTCTCCTGCAGCTCCAGCCCCTTCCCTGGACACCCTCCAGCCCCTCAATGTCCTGTCATCTCACCAAAACTGCCCCCAGACCCCAGGTTTGGCCTCACCAGTGCCCGGCACAGGGGGGAGACATTTTCACCATGTGGAATTTTTCCTGGGAAAATTGGAGAATTTTGTCCTGGGAGGTGTTTAATTTTCCTTCTGTGCCGTTTGTGTGCCAGTCTGTGATGCCCAGAGCAGCGACAGGGTGACAGTGAATAACCACAACCCTCCCCCAGCCCAGGTCACAGGTGTTGACCCCTGGCATTCCTGGCACAAACCATAATCCCAGGGAACATTTCTGGTTGGAGACTCTCTCCCCAAACCACATGCAGGACCTGAGGGTATTTTTTTTGGCAAAACCAAGCTGCTGAGAAGACAAGGAGAGTCTGAATTTGGTAAGTCAGCATTTCCTGATGATAAAAATACTGTCCAGGTCCCCCATGGGCAGGTCCTGCCAGGACCACATTCCTGTGCTCCCACGACACAGCTCCCTTGGAATTGGCTCCTCAGCACCCAAAATAATGGAGTTTCCAGTTTCCCAGGAGGAATGAATTTATGGAAACACAATTCACTGACAAAGCAATTCTCCCCGGGCTCGGAGGAGTCGCTCCCTTTCTCACATTATTGCGTTTTCCCTGGATAGAGCCCCTGGAATGAGCTTTCCTCGCCCTCCTCGCGGGGTCCATACTTTGCATACTTATTAAAAAATCACTATTGTAATTCAGTCCTAACTGAACGTGTCCCTGAAGCACCAGCCTCCATTTCTCTGATGGGTTGGGGTTTGGTTTTTTTTCAATTCCTCAACACTTCGGTGGTTTCTGGAGCTGCAAACCCCAGGCTGGCGGAGCCCCAGTGATGCTGCAAACAGGATTTCCACAGGGAGCTTCGGGAGGTGAATTCCAATGATTTCTGCCGCCCTGCCTTGGTGTCACGTGAGGCTCAAGGGCCAGGGATTGCCCGAGCGGTTTGGATTTAAGCAGAGATGAAGTTCCCTTCCACCCATCGCTTCTCCTGGAACCACCTTTAAATCTCCTCTCCTCCTCCAAAAATAAACAGCTCAACCCGTCTTTGTGCCTGCTGTCATTTAGAAGGAATACACAATACAATGGGATGCCAATACATTCCCACTTAAAGCAAAGAGTCAGTAATTACTGCGACTCCGAGTTTTTTAGGGCTGAAAATATGTCACATCTCGGAGCTGTTACCCACTGGAACCCTGAGCAATGCTGGAAAGGCCCTGAGGGGAACCCAGTCTGTTGTGCACACACTATTCGAATATATTTTTATAGGAGCAGATTGTGGTTTTGTTTATTTTGAGCTTTTTCTCCCTGCATATGCTTTACTATTTTGGGTTGGCTGAGGAGATATTGCAGCCTCTAGACTTTGGTTACTGCACTGGTGGTACCCCCACCGAATCGACGTGTTCCGTGGAATTTAGGTTGGAAAAGACTTCCGAGATCAGAGTCCAACCATCCCCCAGCACTGCCAAGGCCACCACTGTCCCCTGTCCCCAAGTGCCACATCCACGTGGCTTTCAAAACCTTCCAGGTGTCCTGGGCAGCTGTGCCAGGGCTGGACAACCCTTTCCATGGAGAAATTTTCCTCAATATTCAATTTAAACCTCCCCTGGCTCAGCCTGAGGCCGCTCTCTCTGCTCCTGTCCCTGTTCCCTGGGAGCAGAGTCCAATCCCTGCCTGGATCCATCAGGGAGTTGCAGAGCCAGAAGGTCCCCCCTGAGCCTCCTTTTCTCCAGGCTGAGCCCCCCCAGCTCTCCTATCCATGAGCTGGTTTTTAAGGAAGTAATTTCCAAGTGCTAATTAGGAGCAGTTTTCCCATCAAGTTCAGGACATTAATGGAAGGGATGTCTCATATAGCCAGGAAATGTTCCCAGGGCTGGACAAATCCTATGGATGAACAGTCCGTCATGAGCCCCCAGGGACACCAGAAGAGAGATTTTCCAGGAAAAGGCTTGGAAAACTCGGGGTCATGGAGGAACAAGGCAGGTCAGGATGGGAAAGTTTGGAAAACTTGAGCTTCTTAGGCAGGGAAGTGTTTGTGTCCTTGGCTCAGGACACTCGTCCTTCTGAGAGGAATTGCTCTGCTCCCGAGGCTCCTCCTCAGAATCATTTGGGAATTTCAGGAATCTCTGCCTCCCGCAAGCAGCTTTTCACTGCAGAGGAGCCTCATTCTGATCTGGATTACCGGGATCAAAGATAACTCCATGGGAGGAAATGAAAGGACTCGGCTACGAAATGGGGGATGGAAAGGTGGTCGGTCTCCAAGGAAGCTCTGGAACCGACATTCCCAATAAAACAACGAATGGCTTTCTAGAAGGACGAAAGACAATTAAATAAAGGACGTGAACAAGTTTAAAAATAAACCCAGGGCGTTCCTGGTCCCCGGAATTTGCCAGAGAAACTCCTAATTAAATCCTAATTAAATCACTTTTGTGGCAGGGACTCCCTTTGTTTGCAGCTGTGAGTGGAAGGATGGATGTTAGAAAAGCCTTTGCTCCCACAAGAGCCCCTTTGGAAGGAGAGAACTGGTTTAACCCAACAACAGCCCCTCCAAACCCAGCCAACAATCGCTCCCAGCCCCTGACAAAGCTCTCGTCTCTCCATGATCAGCTCGGGCCTCGAAGGTGCCCAATTGCCCTTCCGAAATCGCTCTGTTATTGTTGATGAGAGCACATTCCTCCCCTCTCTCCACAAGCTGAGCAAGACCCTTTCACGTTGAGGCTGCTCCAGCCCAGGGAAAAGCTGGTGCTGCCTTAAAAGACAAAAATGCCAAACCAGAAATTGCTTCAGAGAGATCCGTGGGGCTCCAAACCGGCGTTCCCGGAGTTATTCCCGAAGCTGTCTCACACGTTGCTGTCATTGAGTTTCACGGAGAGGAATTATTAAATCAACATTTATTTTTATTTTTCTTTTCCCCCCTTCTTAAAAGCGGATTTGGATTTGGAGGCTAATCCTCCTTCCTCCGTCCTGCGGTGCTGTGGGTGTCAGACAGCCCTGGAGGAGCTTCTGCTGCGCCGGGTGAGGGGCTCAGCCCCTTCCCTGAGAGCTCTGCAGCTCTTCTGGAAAACCTGGGTCATTTATCTGCAGATATTTGCCTCCCTCAGGCTTTAATCCCTCGTTCAGGATGGGTTTTAAAGAGCCTGTTCAGTCATTTCTTTGGAGGAAGATTTTTTTTTAAATTTCCCCCCCTCCCCCCCCAGGGAAATATTAATTTGAAAGGGAAACATCCACAAATGGGCTCCTGCTTTTTGGCCATTGCTGTTAATTTTTATGGTGTTTTTCCATTGCAGATGGAAATTCATAGTCAAGAAGCACCTTCCTACCTGTCTCTCCTAAACATCCCTGACCAAAGGACCACAGAATCATGGAATGG